>OY759168.1:71244840-71454840 GCA_963662145.1 Sturmia bella
GATAAGAGCTTACGAAAAGCTCCAAAATTGTACATATGTATACCTGGTAAATTAAGCTAATTACTTATTGTACTCCATGCAGCTGCTCTTTTATTTTTGTTCCGATAGAGCAGCAAGGTTTTATTATATAAAAGCTTGTGGTTTTTAACTCCATTTATTAGCTTCTCCTCCATATCGCTTATTTTAATAAATTGAAAATATTTGTAAACATAACAGTGATGATACTCAGTACGCAAACGCAATCGATAAATCGAATCCAAATTTCGTTAATGAAAAAAGTGTTGTAAATAACAATTACAATTTGTTTTATTCGTAAAAATGTTTATAAAATTTGTAACAAACCTTTTCTTTTTTATTAAAAATGTTTTTTTTTTTGCAAAAGATTTTATAAATTATTTTACGATATAAAAGATATTTATCGATAACGTTGAAAGTAGGCACATCATTGGTTATTATAAACAGCTGACATTTTCTCATGACGCTTGCGACGCATATAAAAGTAGAAAGTAGGTCTAATTTATGCGTTCTACGCGTCTTCGCGTTCTATGCTTTGTGCTCTGTAACTTGTCACATACAAATGCACTGACCCTACTTTTTTGACAAGCGCGTGAAAAGCGTCGACGCGTAGAAAGCGTACTGTGTAACTTCAGCTTTACTGTCCAAGATGGCGACCGATTTAACAGCTGTCAAGTGATTTATCCTCAGTTTGGTTTGTCAATTCATCACGAATAGACTCACGCCTGAACAACGCTTGCAAATAGTGCAATTTTAGTGCAAAACGAGATTGCCGTTGTTCCCGATTTTCATAAGCGAATTTTGTTTAGCGATGAAGCGCTACGTCAACAAACAAAACTGCCGCATTTGGAGTGAAGCTAATCCTCAAGTGTATGTCGAAACACCGTTACATTCAGAAAAACTGAGAACGTTACAGAAAATGGTGATCGGTATAGAGCCATGAGTACTAACTTTTTCATTCCTGAATTGAATAACCATGATGCCCAGGAGATGTGGTTTCAACAAGACGGCGCAACATGTCACACAGCTTGTGCCGCAATCGATTTATTGAAAGACATGTTTGGTGACCGCCTAATTTCAGAATTTATATCATAAATTCATGGATATTAGTTTTAATACAGTATTAAATTAAATCAATTCAAACAATAATATCTATCCCTCTAACAACTTTTCAAAATAACTTTGCGAAGACAAT
This sequence comes from Sturmia bella, assembly GCA_963662145.1. Taxonomy (NCBI): domain Eukaryota; kingdom Metazoa; phylum Arthropoda; class Insecta; order Diptera; family Tachinidae; genus Sturmia; species Sturmia bella. The sequence goes on from OY759168.1 coordinate 71,246,051, forward strand.
TTTCTGCGATGACATTACTTAACTGATATGCTTAGTTTTGATTTATTTTTTAAAATATTTTGTTATACATGATCATTAATTTTATTTGTATATGATTTGGTCATTTATCACCTTAAAAAACTATTTGCATTTTTAGCTTTGAAGCTGATAAATTAAGTCTGTCAAAAAATGTCAAGATTTCTTAACTCGGCGTCGACATCAGCTATCAACCTGAGCCTGACATGATGAACATGACGCCATCAGAGCAACGCTCATTTTTTTACATGGAGAACACGTGTGTCCATACTATTCATAATATTTGATTTGTCGAAGTGTTTACTTTTTAATTTTTTTTTGCAAATCTCTTTTCTATGGTATTTTTTATGAGAGCTAAAATGTCAAATAGAAAATGACATCTCATGCCTAACTTCATGGCGAACAGTGGGCATATGCTCGAGCATTGCTGCCCGAGCATGACCTAAACATGAACATGAGGTGTCCTCATCAGCCATGATCGATGTTCGAAGTCATGTTCATACCAAGTTCATGACTAGTGGAGACTCCCAGTAAATGCGTTATCAATTTTATGTGTTGCGCTAAAAATTTGACAGTCCAAAATACTGTTAGTATTGATTTTATGCTAGTGAGCTATACGTGTAACTAGTTTTATTGTATTTGTAGACATGCTACTATATCAAATAATTGATGAGTGCTTACGAGATACAAAAAAAAAAAAAAGAAAACATCCGAAAATCATTAAAAAAATGTCATACATTTGACATAAAGATTTTTTTATATACATACATATTTGACATAATAAATCAGAACGTAATAAATTTATGTATATCCGAAATGTGTGTTATCAATTTTGTTTTTAGTAATACATACCACTCTGGAGGTAATTTTTTTGCAGGATGTGGGGGGGGGGCTTTGCAAAATTTCCCACACGACCATAAAAGCTTTAGTTTTTTACACACCCCTAAAGAGTGCCCGTTTCTGTATCAAGAACAATATAAGAATATAAGATGAAGCAAAATTTGTTGCAATTTGGAGCCACCTTTTTCTGGAAAAATTACCGATATACATATTAGTGAAAATTCAAAGTTTTGAATTACGACCCATGTTAAAGTTTATCAAAAAAGTGATCAGTTAAAAACGAAAAAGTCGGTGCATAAATATGAAAAAAATAGAACTATTTTAAGGGAAATATCTCTTAAACGGTAAGAGATATCAAACTACTTTCTGGCACCTTAACAAGCAATACCTAAGCTCCTGAAAATGTATCAATAAATATAGAAGTTATAGGCTGTACACTGTTTTCCATACTCGAGGCTGGGAACTTTGTGCCCCTGTAGACCACCCTTATTTGAGATTTATAAAATAAATATTAAACACTGAAACTAAAAATTTAACTCCTCGTCTAAGACTACTCCTAAATCTGAAGAAAAACTTAATAGTTTAGAAGTTCCAAACTTTGCCACTTGTTTTGGACAGTAAACATGGTATTTTGCAATAAAAAGCACATACTGTAATATAATATTGTGCCCCTAAGAAAACCGACAGAAGAACAACAATATGCAAGAAATCGGCACATTTTCAAGAGCTTGACTCCAGAAAATGTTGCATGTAGTCTAAAAACGAGAACATTTTATTATTGCACCTTCTGATCCCGCATTGACATCAATTAGTTTGTTTCCGTACTTTTCTGGCAAGGTTCGGTAAAGTGAGAGCAATCATGAAATCAATACAGTATTTTTCGGTTAATTGCACATCAAAATTTGCAAAATTTTTTTTTCAATTAACCGGGGAACCAATTAGCCGATACCCATTTAATTGAACAATTCGTTCAATTACAAGAACCCTATTTAATTGAACAGTTTGTTCAATTACAGCAATCACGCATAATTGTACTAATGAATTAAAAGAAATCGCATATGTGCACTTTAAGTTTTTCAAAATAATTTTTTTACCTTAAACGAAAAAAAAAAATGCAAGTAACAGCAAAAAATGTACATATATGTATGTGTATAGTAGAGATGCCACCCAGTGTTTTTCACAAATGATGTCAAATATGTATGTGCAAAAATGCCAGATTATTTTTCAATGCAATTAACCGGGTAAAAGTAAGAGGAAATTTATTTTTGATGACATGAATTTTGAACGAATTAAGCGGGAAAATCAATTAACCGGGTTCAATTATCCGAGGAAATTCACATGGTGTTCGCATGCAATATATTTTTTGCCCGATCATGTGGCCAATTAAGCGTGGAAACCAATTAACCGAAGGGTCAATTAACCGAAAAATACTGTAATACAAAAAAAAAAAAGCGGAACTTCAAAAACCACATATCTGTCTCAACAAATAACAAATAGTATATTTTGATGCTGTAATGGCAATGGAAACGTACATTTTGGAAAGATAAAGTGTTTTTGTGCTTGCATTTACTTAGATTTTAAAGTGCTTCGTAGGTATTTTTATATGAAATATTAATTGAAAAACATCAAAACTGTTGTTATGGAGGTTGATTCATGTTGGGTGTTTTACTTGTTATTGCTTCCTTTTTGTAACAGTTGGCTGTTTAACTACTTGCACCATGATACAACTAATAAGATAGCCTCATCACCTGAACCGTTAATCATCTGTCTACTTTAGGTTGTCAAGAAAATGCAGAGATAAAAGGCAGCCAACACAAGATAGCGAATCCGCGTAAGCTTTGTTCATCTCTCTTCTGTAAATGTAGAAGTAGCGTCTTTTTGACAGTTTGCAGAAGTTGTACAAAAACAAAGTGCATGTTATTTTTATTGAAGTTGTTCTTATTGTAGCGAACAGTACATAGTGCTATTCAGTATCGTTAAAATAATTATAGCAATATTTTATCGAATTTGCTATTCAGTGGCACTTTTTAACGATATTCGCTGTGGACTACAATCAGCTGTTGCATTTTGTAAAATATCTTCGATATTTAACCGACAAAAAATTTCTTGTTGTTTATTTTAACGACACATTATTGTGTTTTGTTGTACTTTGTGGTGTCCCCCCGGGGGCACAGAGTCCATCATGCAGATCTTAACTAGCTTGGTGTAGTGTCAACGGGGTATAAGAGGTGCAGGATACCTCGGCTGGCTTGGTGGCTAAAATCTTAGGCATTTCCTGAAGGAGAGCGGCGTCTCCCGAGGGACTTGTTGAAACCCCTCACCGAGGGGCAATTCGGCAGTACGGGGACCGGAGCCCCGAGATGACTCTTCGGAGTCATCTCGCCGGTCATAGGTTGAGGAGCCTTCCTTGGCTGAAACGTACTGGCTGTGGTTGCTACCATAAGTTCGCATGGAAGGGAACGTTGGTAGCTATACTGATCATAGACCCTCGGGTCTATGTTCGGTCGCCCAAATGGGCCCGTAGTGCTGTTGCTAAGCAACAGACGCTGCTTTGTAAGGAACCAGATTGGCGGGAACATTAGCGTTGGTTCAAGGACTGATGATCTTAGGAACTTCGGGCTACCACGGTAGTCGTGTATCCTTAGCCGTCTGGGGAATTGCAATGCAGCAGAGGTTAGATAGCTCAACTCCTGAGCAAGGGGTTTTGTTATGGCCAAGTAACGTAGCAAATAAATTGCCACCCGAGCAGTTGTTCCGGCTGCTCGGGGGCGGTGGTGTAACGTCTTGATTGCACCACGTGGTTTGACCACCGTGAGATTAGGCCCTATGGGTAGGTGCTCACGTTAATCACTCCACATCTGTACTTTGTGGTGTTTTGTGTTGGAAATGGGTTTTGAATATTTGTCGTATGATTTTGCAAGAGATGAGCATGGTTTTGACCCTCCAACAGTTGATGGGCGTACTCTTCGCGACTTGTACAATTCTTTTGAGTTGACAATCGCTGAGTTCCATCCAATCATCCATAAGCCGTTGCATTTAAAATATATTGCAGGGCGCGAAACAAATTGTTTTTTTTTTTCTATTCCTCTTCATGGTTTTCGCTTATTTTGACATTTTGTGGGCAGAGTTGCGATATGAAATGAATTTGGGAGAATAGAAAACTATCGATATATACTATCGTTAAAAATAAGCTACAGAATGAAACTATCGTTACTGCAAGCGACAAAATGTATCGACGAGAACAACGATTGTCGGATCGATAAAAGTTACTGAATAGCACTACAGGTTACCTTATTACTAATAAGATAGCCTCAACAGCTGAACCGTAAATCACCCGACTACTTAATACTGTCAAGAGAATATAGAGATAGCAAATCAGCGTAAGTTCTGCTCATCTTTTAGAGAAGAGGTTATTTTATTAGTTGTATCTTGACTTACACAAACTCGCCCGAATAAAAAGTGCAGCCTGTTTCGTGCAAAAATATTTCTCTCTCTCTCTAAAGCCTTCTCGCTTGCACGAACTTTAAGTACGGGAACTGTTTTCATGCAAATTGGGATTTCTGGGGCTCCCACGGGAACAAACTTAATGTAAGAACGGAGGACTTACTGCACAAACTTGAACGCAGTGACACCCCTTAAGTAGTGTATGCAGTTTTATTACAATCGGAGTATTCCTTTTGAAACTACGCGTTTGTTTCCATTAATTTTCCAAAATCCCACACTGTGTGTCGTATAAAATTGAGTACTTTAGAAACATACCCGGTATTATGTACTCAGCTTGGGAGCTCGTTACTTTTGCAGCTCTAGCCGAGACAATTTTAGTATTCAGAAAGCATAGTTGGCAGAATAGATATGTACATATGTATGTATTAATATATAATACAACGGGACCTTCCTAGGACTCAAGTGAGCCGGCGGCCCGCGTAACATGTATTAATATATCTTAATACCTACCTGGTCACCACAATTTTGTTACTCACATATAAATATGTATGTATATATGCATACAATATGTGTACCTAAGTTTGTATGATAACATGGTTGTATGTGTATATATATGTATGTATGTATGTATAAAATGCCCTATACAATATTAATGCCACGCCAACACTTGTGTTCACATTATCAACGTCATCTCCGGTACTTAATACATCAAGTATCAGTATCAGTTACATCAGCATTAACTGAATTCAAAAACGCACATTCAAAAACATTTGCTGGCCGACAGCAGTTTCTGGTAACGAAAACACTCATGGATGTGAACAAGCCGATAAGTATCCTCGTACACATACATACACGCCCACATAGATACATACATATGTGCGTTTAGTACGACACACATACAAATTCCAATTTTTAATTTCAAATTAAAACGAAAAGAACCGAATGTAACCAACCGACAACCAAACAGTTTTTTACGCAGTTTTAATATTTGAATTGTGTGCCATTACTTTATAAATTTGCTTCCAGTTTTTGTTAGATTTTTTATATGTATGTATGTATGTGCATATTCTGTTTGTTTAATTGTTCGCCTACTATTTGCAAATACAGTTATTACACATACTTACAAACTTAATTTTTAGTTACATTTCCCCGATGTCTATGACTTCATGACATTGTTATTGAAGTAAACTGCTCAAAAATAAATTAAACACGAAACAAGTAGTTTTATGATCGGCTTTGTCGAGTTGCAGGTACCCTTCACGAAAGTCGCATTCTTATGGGTAGACGCTTATTGTTACGCATTTACTTTCCTTAGAAACGTCTACGCTGCTTCTTTAATTGCATATAATAATACAAAAGGCAGTTCTTCTATTCACTACTCTTCTTTTACTATCCAAAGGGTAGGGAATATGCATGAGATCGTCAGAGAGGCGGGACACGATAATATCGATCAAGTAGAGGGCTCAAAGAACTGCTTCATGGCAATTAGGAGATCAAATAAAAATACTACAAGCCAATATGTACAGAAGCAAAAGTGCTGATGCACTTTAAGATAATAGAGCAAAATTCGAAAGTGATAGTCATCACCAAGAAATATTGTAAGCGCAAAACTGGTTTTTGGATAGAACACGAGCAAAACAACAACCATGTGGCCCCAAATTGGTAAAATCTTGACTATTAAACAAAATGGCTGTGGAAATAGCTTTGTCTGGTTCAAAAGACGAAAACTGAGAAATGAAAAAAATTTATGCTTTCTAAGCCCAACTTTACAGTATGTCCTCTATACTGTAGATGGTGGCTGTGGAATTGGTGGACCTCTCTCAATTGGAGGACATTTCATCTCATATGTTTAGGAACCTTGCGAACCCCATTCAATAAACTTCTGGGGCAAAATCGTGCCAGACATGGCAACTAGAATGGGACTGATAATCATAAACATATGAAGGCATCATTCCGGATATAAAACTAGCTTCTGAAAGGATCTCAGGAAGTCTATTAAACATGACAGTATTGCAAGATTATACAGGAAGCAATCATCAGTACATTACCTACAGCTTCAAAAGCGGCAGAAAAACCAATCGAAATAGCACTGTGATATCCACGCTAACCCAGAGTTTACCGACACTCAGCAGATCGGTTCTTCTGGGCTTACTGAACTACAACACGAATGAATGTAGGACGGGTAACGATGAAATTAATCACGAATGTATCCAATGGAGCGATACCTGTGCGCAGCAGAAATTATCCAATTGAAGCCAGGTGGACTGCCTAAATTTCTAGTCTAAGGTCTAGAAGGAGGTACACTATTATCAGAAGAACATGCGCTTTTCTTACTAGTAGGAAACAGAAATAGAAAATATCATTGCTTTGGTTAATGTTAGTTAAGTATACAAACAGAAAGTAAAATTGCGTGAGCTTTGGTTGCCGAGTGGTTAAAGCGGCTGTGCCAAAATTGTGAAACTTGACACGTCCAAAGTTCATAGGGTGCTGATGAAGGGTGTTTGCTACCCAGAAACAGCCGGTTGTCCACCTAGCTACTAAATTTTACTTTTCTTTGCTTAATTGATATTAATTAAAAAGTAGTGACAAACCAAGGGTTGAACTTAAGCCTGAAAAAGTAATTTAATATAAATGTAGAAATAGGAATAGCTTAAATTGGACCTTAGCAACGATCCATGGGAACTAGGATACAAAATAGTCTTGTGGAAACTGGAGAGTGTACATCGCCGCCGGACTTAGAGAAAGCCACAGTTTAGAACACACTATTCTGTACAAAGGAAGATTTTCGAAATGAAGATTCGTTTCCATATGTCTACCTTATACCACTCTTCACTGAATTAAACTCCAGTATAAGGGCTCTGAAAGATCAAAAATTACCAGGGCCAGGTGCAATACCACCTAAAATAGAGAAAGCAATCGGTAAAGAAAAACCATAGTTGTTACTGAAGATGTCTAAAAGATGGATTATTTCCAGAAGTTTCGAGTCGACAACAGCTTACGTTGATCAGGAAAAGGAAGTCCTGAATCTCCATCAGCGTATCAATCCTTGTGCATGCTGGATACCGCAAGAAAACTCCTCGAGATGCTACTCCGTATATACTAGGCTGTAGACGAAGCGGGAGGACTATTTCAAGGCAACACAGGTTCCGGACTGGAATTTTCAAAGTCTATTTCTACAAAAAATACAAATAGAAAATCCCTCTTCCAGATGTATTGCTTTAATGACCACTCTAGAAATCAGAAACGCTTTTAGTAGCGCTACATGGTTACACATGACAGAAGCTTTAAAAACATAACTTAGAACACCCGCGCACGTCATGCGAATGGTCAAAAGCTACCTCAACGATCACATTTTTGCATACAAAATCATTGACCTGCTGGCCGAGGAACGCAAAGCAAAATGTTAAAGTTACCAGGGAGAGAAAATGAATTGAGGAACGAGATCGACACAAGAGCGCAGAGAGATGAGGACGTTACAGTTTTCACTAAAAGCGAATTGAAAGATGCAGCAAAGACCTCAAAGAATCAAAAATCCCCTGGACCAGAAGGAATTCCTGCGGAGGTATTAAAAATAATTGTAAATGGGCGGCCATGGATGTTGCTCGAAATGTACAGCAAGTGTTTAACAGAAGGCGTACTTCCAAAGGCATGGAAGATGCAGCGGTTAGTACTGATTGAGAAAGGCAAGGGTGACCCCAAGTGTGCTTCCTTATATCGCCCACCCTGTATTAGATACATACAGCTGGTAAACTTCTGGAGAAGTTAATTAAACCCCGTCACTACCCCCCGGGCATTGACGGATTCGGGTGGACTCTCCAATAGGCAATATGGCTTTCGACAGGGTAGGTCCACAGTAGATGCCATTGCTGATGTGGTCAAGAGTGTGAAATCAGCACGTATTGGGAACCATCATTCCAGACAAATTGTGCTCTTGGCGACCCTTGACGTTAGGAATGCATTCAATAGTGCGAGGTGGGCCGATATAAACACTGCATGGGAGAGGCGCTTCCAATTTCCACATTATCTGATGACGATAATACGTAGCTATCTCTGAGATCATATTCTTGTGTACGAAACTCAGAAAGGTGTAATGCAAAGACAGGTTACAGTAGGCGCAGCACACGGGTCTATATTAGGTCTAGACCTATGGAACATCATGTGTGATGAGATACTCTGCATTGATATGCCCGAGAACTCATATCTTGTTGCATATACAGATGATATCGCTGCTGTGATAACAGCTAGGGATACGACGGCGGCTCAGCGGAAGCTCAACCAGGTAACGATCAGGGCACAGACATGGATGTCTGATCATGGCCTTAACCTTGCCACGGAGAAAACCGAACTCATCATTCTAACGAAGAAGCACATACCCATCGAGACACCGATACACATAGTCAACAACACCTTCCAAACCAGGGGAACGGAGAGGGATTCGGGTCTACATCTGGACTCAAGTCTGACCTATTGCAGTCAGATAAACCACGCAAACGAGAAGGCGGGGAGGGCCACTGCAGCCTTATCAAGACTGATGGCTAACGTAGGTGGCCCAGCTGCAAGTATGCGAAAATTACTTCTGAGTACCGTGCAGTCAATCCTTCTACACGAAAGTGAAATATGGGCTGACTCACTAAGGGCGGAATACCGCAGTAAGGCATTAGGTGCGGTACAGAGGACGGCAGCCCTATAGAACAGTATCTGAGGCAGCTGTGCTTGTTATTAGTAGCTCAATCCCTATTGATTGACTTCCTAACGAGAGAAAAAAGAGATGGGACCAGAAATATTGGACCGAAAGTCAACAAACGCCGGCAAAACTAAGAAGGCAGAGCATCCAGTAATGGCAACAGAGGTGACAGAACCAAACACATGGCCGATGAACAGCAAGGCTTATCCCAAATTTAGCAACGTGGATAGATAGGAATTTCGGCGAGGTTAACTACTATCTAACGCAGTTATTGTCGGGACATGGCTATTTCCGGAGGTACCTGCGTCGGAGGTGATAGTCTACGTTGCGTATACGGAGATGCCGATATAGATAACGCTGAGCACATCTTTTTCGAGTGCTGCAAGTGGAACCACGAAAGAGCTAATATTGAGACGAGCTATGGCCCACTGACAACACAAAGCGTGGTTGGAATCATGCTCAAAAGTGAGGAGAGCTGGCAACGTATGGCTGTTTTTGTCGAAGGTATTCTCCGTAGAACAAAAAAAAAAATTGATCTGGACATATGCGAAAGTGGAAACAGTTGAAGATGCAGTAAACAAAGCGGGCCCAACGGGGAACTAGCAGAGAGTGGCAGATATAGCCCAAGTGAAGGGAGACACACTGAAGTAATATGAGAGTAGTTCCAGTGTTGATGATTCCCTTGGTAAATGCGGGGAACATGGCTGGGCCGAGTCTTCAATACACTTCACAATCAACACTTTGACACCGATGAAAGCATGTCGATATCAAAATTTTTGGCTCTCAATTATAAAAATATGATCAGGCTTATTAAACTCTAATACCGGTATTAATAAAAAACAAAATGTAGTTTAAATACGTTTTTTTATTATAAAATTTGTTCTAAAATGTATTTCAACAACATTTTAAATTTTATGAACACCGATGTAAATGTTTAAATTGCAATACAATATTTTTACAATAAACTATCAGCCCAATCATGAATATTCTCAAGGAATTTTATTCCTAAGGAAAATACGTCTCTCGAGAAAAAATTCCTCCAATCATAAATTACCTGAGAAACAAAAAACTAAAAGTTGGTAATATCGAAATTTTTTATAGGAAAAAAACAAAAAACATGTTTTTAAAATACCTATTTTTGCCTCCGCCGACTATTTTTCCCCTTCGATGTGGCTAAAACAGGGAAGGTTAAAAAAATTTCCTAAGGAATTTATCAACATAATCAGCCCAATCATGAATGATAATTCCGTGAGAGTTTTTTCTCTTTTCCCATTCCTCTTATTAAATTTAATAAATTCCTTAGGAACATTTTTTTAACCTTCCCTGTTTTAGCCACATCGAAGGGGAAAAATAGTCGGCGGAGGCAAAAATAGGTATTTTAAAAACATGTTTTTTGTTTTTTCCTATAAAAAATTTCGTATTACCAACTTTTATTTTTTTGTTTCTCAGGTAATTTATGATTGGAGGAATTTTTTCTCGAGAAACGTATTTTCATTAGGAATAAAATTCCTTGAGAATATTCATGATTGGGCTGAAAGTGAAAAAAACGGAGAAAATGGATACAAGTGAAATTATAATTGAAAGGGCTAAACTTCATGTTCATTATTTTAATTATTTTTACAAAATTTGAAATTCTTTGATTTATTTAATTTCTTTTATCTTTGAACAAACAATAAACAACTTTATCAATTATGGCAGATGTTTTTGTTTTTCGTCGTTATTGTGCTTCATACGACGAATTTACACAGCGAATTTTAACCGGCGTATTCGTCGTGTTGGCCGAAATTCGTCGTTCGTCCCAGTTGTGTTCCTAGCATTATTGTGGCAGTAAAAAAACCACCGTTTTTTCCTGAGCTTATTTTTACAGCTTTTCGATTGGCTCTGATATCAACGCTACTGAGCTAAAATATTTTTTATAAATAATCCAGTTTGTCTCTTATGTTTCGCAGAGTTATTTTATCATCCTGGGAATGTTTTAGAAAGAAAATTTAGAAAAACTTTGTATGGGAGCCCTTTCATTTCAAAGAATACGGGGTTAGTATGCTCAATAGGGGTCAGTTAGAGAGTACATGAAATTAGAGTATCCAAACCAATATCTGATAGAAGTGTTGCAACACGACGAATCGTAAGCAATTCGTAGTTTCTGTCAGCGACTTCGACTTGGTCAACTGGGGGTTGTACTAACTCTGATGACAACGATATGTGCCCATCATTATACTTGTCTATATTCACATTAATGACGGTAATGATGATGAGTCGCCATCCAGTATGAATTTATATCCTTCATAATTTATATTTGTGTTTTTTTTTTGTATTCATATTTGGTTTGCCAATTGTTACAAACGCACGCATTTTTCAAAATATTCTGCCATTCGCTGGTTGTATGAATACGCAAATTCCTTGCACTAGAATGCATGCAAATTGTGTCTTTGCATTTGTGTGTGTAATGCTTATGTGTGTTTGCTATCCTAACGCACACAAATCCGGATAACAATTATGTGAAAAAAAAAACAATTTCACAAATATGTACCTAATGGTACATTCTGCTGGGCCTTATTAAGAAACCTATCAGTTTACAGTTATTTTTTTCAATATTTCAAACCGTTTTTGAGTTAAGGGAATATATGTATGTTGCCCTATCTACTCCATTTTTTAATATAACGGTATATCTCAAAAACAAGAGTTAACCTAACAACACGGTTAGCATCATTGAATCCAGCGCACCCGAATTAGGTTTATCCCCTGGGTGCCCAGTCTGTCGGTTCTTTCAACTAGTACCGTGTAACTAATGCAAGAAGAATGTAGTGTCATACGCTTTTAAGTTTTTGGTTTATTTTCAATGTATATCAGCTCCAGTTTTTGTGTGGTAGTTTAACGTTCACCTTGGAGTTGGTGGTTGAGAAGATGGAAATAGAAAAAACCACACAAAACCTTCCTGCACTCAGAAATGTGTGGAGTTTTCAGTTAGGCTGGGCTTCAATAAAAATCCTAAAGCAGTTAGTATGTAAGGTAGTAATGGACATAAGCCAGGAAGAACTTAAAATTTCTACCAAAGCCACCTGCTGTAGGAATGAAAACAGATCCTAAATGAGAAATAAAAATACCACAATGAAGAATATTTCAGCAGAAAACTTTTTTTGCGAAGGAAACTTTTTATGAAAGAGAGTTTTAAGGAGAAGGAAGGAGACGAGGCCGATTTGTTCAATCTCATCAACGATGATGGTATAGAACGCTTGCCAAGTAACAAAGAAGAGGTGCCGACTATGGGAACTTTCCACATCTAATGTTATGATCATTGTATCAGTTCTCGCGAGACACTGTCTCTTTTTTAACCGTTTTAGCCGACTGAGGTTATCTATCAATGACTTTTGTAGAGTTGTCAAGATGAGGATGAGATGGTGTTACAGAGCGAAAACTTCCTAATAGATTCAATAAGATTTTCTCTTTGAAACGTTTTTAGGCTGAGGGGTATCCCAGCAGAGAGAAAAGAAGATTTTTCTATGTGTATTTCTTATTATTTCCATGTTGCAAATCTTATTAATTGTCTCAACAAGAAAAACACATAAAACCGAGAAGAAAACTTGTTACTCACGTTTGTTTTTACTCAGTTTCCGATTTGCATGGTACCAAAAAAAAAAAAAAGTCTATAGAGAAGAACTTATTGATTCTATTAGGTTTTCTTGTAAGTTGTATACAATAAGGATTTTTATTGATTTAATTAGGTTATCCTATTAATTTTTCCCTATTGGTTTTATTTCTTCCTATATAAACACACGTAAATCATCTTTTTAATTTCATTAATTGTTGTTTTTTCAATAAGGTTTTTCCATTTAAAATAATAAGGAATCCTTCTTGAAAAAAAAAAACCATAGAGATATCTTATTGATTTTGTTCTACTTGAAACATATCCTGCGCTAGGAGATCTTCGTCAAAGATTTCTGTATAGGGGGATCTGCAGTCGCCTTGCAGAAACTTCAGGGACACATTTGGATTCGTTACTTTCCCTTGTTGGCAGCAGCAGCAGATGGCTGAATCCCTCATAGTGCGCAAGTCAGCATTATCCTTCGACGTCGACGCATGTGCATAAGAAGACAAAGATAATTCTTTGGAGTTGTGTGGAACAATAGACTTGAAAAAAAAGATATGGCCCGGTCTATATTGGGATCATACGGTTTCGGTTCTTTATAAGCTATATGCGATGTGCGAATGAATAGAGGTATACAAGCGAAAAGAGTGGTCGAATACGATCTTGGCCAACGATACAAAAGAGGACTTATGAAGTCCGTTCCAAATGCAAAGTCCAAAAATACATTTCCAAGGTGATAATGCTCTGTTGTAAACTATGTAGACAATAAATGAAAATGTAATAACACCCGTGATTCATATATGTATATCAGGCCTATAAGAAGGCCTCTTTTTCTCTTTATTACCTTCCTTGTCTATTCTATCGCATAACAAATTTATTAACAAATAACTGTAACAAAAAATTTTAATATTTCTGCAGTGAACTGGTGTGTTGGTTCGAGTATTTGCGTTTATGAGAATTTGCAATTCGTTGCGTCAATAATGTTTTTTTTTTTTGGAGATTTAAACATTTTATTTATTTTTTTTTAGTTTATGCTTTTTATATCTAGTCAGTCTACTATTCTATTATCCTGTACTTATGTTGGATAAAATTTATGATGTATGTACAAAGGACTATACATACATATTAGGAGTAAAATTGAAGTTTATTCTTGCGAGGGATGTTTTCGCTGATTGCTTGTCGTTCTGATGACTTTGAAAACATACATCAATTTTTTATTCAATCAAGAAATAACTTATGATAATATACATAGTTAGAAAAAAACAGAACATTTTGTTGAAATACTCTGGGTAGCCTAAGTTACTCAAGAAAGCTCTGAAATGGAACGCCGGCTTCAAAGCTTTCAAAAACTTAGAGGACAATCTTCCTTGGAATGCATTTTACGTGCAAATATTAGTTTTGTTGATATTGCTGTTGCATATTTTGTTGTCTTTGTTATTATTTTAGATTGCACTTGTGTTTGTTGTTGTTATTGTATAATATTCAACATGTGGCATTTTAAGAGCATTCAAATAGTACTTTTTTCGAGTTTAATGTTGTTATTGAAATACACATTCTTCAAATATAAATAAAAAAATATTTTACCTTCATCAAAAATAAATTTATGAGGGCACTTCCTTTGCCCTAACAAAACGGAAACATGCCAGAATTTAATTATATTAAAGCAATAAGAATGTTCGAGAACACATACATATGCTATTATTATGTTTATTAAATTTGCAGCGCTGCATTCGCAAGCACAAAATTTAGTAAATAAGAGAGCAAATTTAAAGAAGAAGAAAATGGCAGTTTCTTGACGGAGTAACGCAAATTTTTACTAGAGCTCTTTTAGCCGGTAAAGTCCTGTAAAAACGAAACCATATGCTTCTAAATGTAAACGTACAATGAAGTAGTAAACTAAAATAAAGGGTGGCGCAAAAATAACCTTCCAATGTTTTTTGGCTGTAATTAAAAAAAAAAAAAAAAAAAAAATGAAAAACTTTGATTCTTCTTGTGGATTATTTTTATTTGGTCTTTTAATTTTTTTACATCAAGCCGAGAATATGATGTCATATAAATGGCCGCCGCCACAGTTGATTGTCATTTGAACCCTTTTTATAGCATTTTCCATCACATTGGCCAAAACTTCCGGCGATAGGTCCTCACATTCTTGACGGATATTGTCTTTAAGAGCTGCAAGAGTCTGAGGCTTGTTGACATAAACCCGCGACTTCAAAAATCCCCACAAAAAGAAGTCTGCAGCGGTCAAACCTGGCGATTTTGCTGGCCAGTGCAAATCGCCAAAACGGGAGATTAGGCGCCCGGGAAATTCACGCTTCATCATATCGGTTGTGGCACGTGCAGTGTGTGCCGTAGCACCGTCTTGTTGGAACCACATGTTTTCCCATCCCAATTCATCAAGTTTTGGCAAAAAGAACTCGTTGATCATTGCTCTGTAGCGCTCACCATTCACAGTAACCATTTGGCCCGCGACGTCTTCGAAGAAAAAAGGTCCGATGACTCCTCCAGCGAAAAGAGCACACCATACAGTGACTTTGAGCGGGTGTAATGGCTCTTCGTGGGTTACACGCGGATTTTCAGTGCCCCAGAAGCGTAAATTTTGTTTACTTACGTACCCGCTAAGATGGAAATGGGCCTCATCCCTCATCCAAAGTCACCGACCGATTATTGGTCAAAGAAATAGTCTGCAATATTCCGTTCTGCAGCAGTGTAGCGTAACATTGTCTATTAACGTTTATTTCGCATGTGTTTACCACACAAATGTCAAAACAGAACTAACACTAGGGGCCAATTGCAAAATTTATAGCATTTTCTGATAGGAGGATTACTTTTGCGCCACCTTGTATGTACACATATAACACTGTGCTTGAATTTGGAACTTTTTTTTGCCGACAAACGGGGTACCCAGTGACTAAACCTAATTCGGGTACGCTGAATTCAGTGGTGCTATCGGTTTTTCTAGGTTAGCTCGCGTTTTCGAGATTTACCGTTATTTTAAAAATGGAGGAGGTTGCACTACATGTATTGAACTAACTAAAAAAAATTTTCATTTATTGAACTTTAGTAAAAAACCGAAATTCTGCAATAAAATAACCTTTAATCTGATGTATAATTCATTGAAAAAAAATTTCAGTTTTTAGAAAAAAAATTTTTTTTTGCAAATTCTTGAAATTTTGTGATCTTTAAAACTGCATAAAAAATTGAAAAATTAAGCTATGCCAACAAATTTTCCCGTGTATATAAAAAATTATGTTTGAAACAAAATGACCAAAATCTGTGGGCAACTTTTGATTTTATTCACAAAATTTTATTCAAAGATGAAAAATTGCAGTTTCAACCTGTTACCAGACGAAGCCTCAAAAATTGAAAAAAATATTTTCTTGTTTATTAAAGTACATTTCTGCATGTTCATATAAAAAGTTTTTTGTAATTATCTAACATTAAGATGTGTTAAAAAAGTGTTATGAAACCTTTTTGCATAATTTTGCATAATAGTACAAATTATGCAAAAGGGTTTTTTTTCTAAAAACTGAAATTTTTTTTTAATGAATTATATATTAGATTAAAGGTTATTTTATTGAGGAATTTCGGTTTCTTACTAAAGTTCAATAAATGAAAATTTTTTTTAGTTAGTTCAATACATGTAGTGCAACCTCCTCCATTTTTAAAATAACGGTAAATCTCGAAAACGCGAGCTAACCTAGAAAAACGGATAGCACCACTGAATTCAGCGTACCCGAATTAGGTTTAGTCACTGGGTGCCCCGTTTGTCGGTTTTTTCAACTAGCACAGTGTAATTAACACGTACATCTGTACTTATCGGGGTACTTCTGTACATTTGTTATGTATTTCAAAACGTATGAATATAATTCGGTACAAATTACAAAAAATTTGTCCTCTTTAATCCAATTTTATCAAAAACAACTCTTTCTCAATTTTGAGAAAATGAAAGCGAGCTCAAGCCTGTTCAAAATATTAACAATTGTCAATAATACAGTTCGATTATAAAGTTAAAATTAAAGTGAAAACACTTCAACCAGACAAACTTCCACTGATAATTCAAAGATATTTGAGATATTACAGAATGTGAATAAATATATTCCGACAAATTCATAAAAAAAAAATTTATTCAATTGGTTAACAACTGGTTTTTTTAACCAACGTTGGAAACTTAACGGTGACATATTAAAACTTAGTATTCAGGAACGATTAATAACAGTTAATTAAAATTGCGATTATTTTATTTTCTGTTCTGGCAGCGCCCATACATTTTTCAGTTGGTTATGTAAAAATAGTCAATACAAAATGAAAGCTTTCATTTTCTTAAAAAGTTTTTGTTATATTGCTCAATACCACTATTCTTGGAAACATGTTTAATAATAAAATTTTTATTTCACATTTTCATCAAAACATTTTTTTAGAGCATCGATAACTTAACCGAATATCGAGTGTTTTTTATTCGTTTTTGTTTTGACACGATATCACTAAAACAGCTGACTCATACATACATTTCATACATTTTTCCTTCTTTCAAAGCTTTTTATATAATATAATAGCGGATTTACATTTACTCACATCTTTGAGATGTGTGTTGAAGATGTTGAAAATTTAAAAAAGCTGTTTACATTACATTTTCAACATCTTTCATCTGTCAAATATTATTTCACGTGTTTGAGCAAACTAAAAAACATTACACACACAAACTAAAAAACATTATATTATTCTTTTTTACTAAAAATAAAAGTATTGCATTACTAATTTTATATTATGTTTAATTAAAAAAAAATTTAATTACATTGTTTGCTCACGCTCATTGTAAAAATTTTTGACACTTGTATATTTGCTAGTGATGATATGAATTTTTATCATTTTTTTAACTTCCTTTTAGTGATGACATTAAAATAATCGAAAGATGTTGAATACGGCGAAATGAAAAATGTACATCTTGTGAAGATGTTGAGAGATGTTGAGTTTTTTTCATATAGAATTTGTATAGGAAGATGTTAACATCTTGCCAAAATGATGAAAGATGTAAAAAGCCTATAATATAATAATAACTTTTTGCAACTACATATGTGAAATGAGATTTAATATGCTAAGGTAGAGAAACAATCTTCTGGGTCATAAGGTCGTCAAGGAATTCAAGTAAGAAAATCTTGTTTCAAGGATTTCAGTTTATTAACCGCATAAACAAGGGTCTTGTCTAGGGTTTGGGGAATTCTCGCCCGGGAATTAGCGAAAAATTTTCATCGGGAATTCCCGGGAAAATGTTTGAAAATTGCCGGGAATCCCGGGAAATTTTCTTCTAAGACAAGCAAGTAATTTTATTAATAAACTTTTTTTAATTGGTTTTATTTAAAATTATATAATAAAGTGCACATAAATTTTAAAAAGTCCGGGAATTCCCAAACTGTAGTCTTGTCGTTCATAAGTGTTTATTAAACTCTTCACTCTTTGGTGGTTATGTATAACCTCTTAAGATATTTTACTTACTAAAGCCTTGTGCAACGTTTGTAAAGTAGATTAGTTGTATTTTTATAAATAAATTGCAAACTATATGTATAAATAGACCCTGTTAATTGTTTTCTGCCTTTTTACTCCATATTCTCCCAGCACACTTAATTGCCCCAGGGTTCCCATAGAGCAGATAAATGAATCAACAACCCCCGGTAGTATTTTTCTATCAATATTTCTTTCGAATGCACCGGCCCCATACCACGCTTCATTACGGGGTTCTCATACAAAAAATAATAAAATTTGAAATAATTAAATGCCATGTTATTCGTAAAAATTTATTACAGGCTTAACACCCATGACTCAGCAAAATTTCTTAAAGTGTTATTCATAAACGATTAGCAGCTTAATAACAAACAACAAGTTTGGTTGTTTTTTTTTTTGTAGCTCTAAGAGTCAGTTTCTGGGATGTACATGAATTTTGTTTCTGGGTTAATTTTTTTTTTTTTTAACAAACACAAAACTGCGAAGCTTCTTGCTTGTCTGCAGAAACACCCAGAGCCTTGGGCAGGAATCGAATCTGCGACCTCGGGGACGACTCTTAGTAGGCCACTCTACCAATTCATCCATCGAGGCGCTCAGTTGAATCCAGTTTAAACTTAAAATGCTGTTTTTCAGAAAGAGCTAATTCGCGTTTTATCTCAGTTTAACCAAGCTGATCTGGTCCATATAAGGTACGTTCAACTTACAATATTTATAAAGGAACAGAATTTTGACCATTTTGCCGCAAAATAAATTTTTTTATGTTTGTGGGAGAAGAAAAAAAATTAATAAATATATTTTTTTAAATTTTTTTATGTTTGTGGAAGAAGAAAAAAAATGAAGTACACGGAATCAATTAATCTGCGAACCAATTAAGCGGGTGACGAAATTAAACGGGTATTTTTACGTAGACAGGTATACCGAATGATTGCGTTCCATGATTTTTAGTGCAATAAAGCGAGAAACTGAATTAAGCGGGGCTCAATTAAGTGGAAATAACTGTATCTTAATAGTTCACAGCATTCTAATATTTATAGGTTTACAGTCTTACCGTCTAATTCATAAAAATTATAACAGGTTTATAAAGCTCTTATTTGACAGATATTCCATACAAATATGTCAAATAACAGTCTTATAAGCCTGTAATAATTTTTATGAATTAGGGAGTTAATAAATTAGAAAAAAGCTTAAGAAACACTGACCTTAAATCTTACTTGGAAAATATTAATGATTCCATTAAATTGAAGGCTGAAATGAATATTAAGAACAAGTGGACCATATACTTTACAAAACAGTCTGGCTTTTCTTTTTTTTTTTTTTTGTGAATAACACCATAGTAATAGTGTTTTTAAGATAAATCAATTTAATATGAATTTAAGAGCCTCTTTGGCAATTCCATAATTCCCACAATTTCTTTGAAGTATTCAAATCCCATTAGATATTTGTTCAGATAAATCACATACATTATAATTAATTTTTGTAATAAATTATCAACAACGAGTAGTTTTACACAAGTCAAACAAAATGTATTTAATAAATAAAAGCATTTTTTGTTTCATACATGTACAATTGATGACAAAAATGGTAGTAATCATGGCTTAAATGATACCAAATAATTTGATATGAAAACATTTATTGAATTTAAATTAAACAAATACGGAATACTGAAATGTTCATTTGTGTTAAAGCTGTTGTATGCTGTAACAACAACTGTGGCTGCAACTGTCGGCCGGCCAGCCTGCCAGGCATTGCTGGAGCTGCTGCGGCTGCTGCATACATGGTCGTTCGTCTATAGATTCTAAAGAATACAAAATGAGTTGAAAAAATTCAACAAATATTCAACGATAATAAATCGTTTTCTAGGAAATCCAGTTTTGGTTTTTTGTGTTAAAAAATCAAGTGCAAAAAACAAACAGTATGCAACTGCATTTTAAGAACGCTAAAGTATACAAGTACGAAAAGTAAGCGAGTGGAGCTAGTAATAGAAGAAAAAAAGAAAAGAAAAAAGAACGTGATTCCTCTAAACTAGATTTTAGAGTAAATTTTTAAGTTTATTTTCTTTTTGTTTTTTTTTTTTTGTTTTGGTATTTGTTTTCATTTGAAACGACCACAAGTCCGTCTGACGCTGAGGCTGAAATTGGCCGTTTAGCTGTTGTTTGCTTGCTAAGTTGGTATGTTTCCATTGCAAAAACGGCAACCGAAGTTGGTTGGGAGTGTAAACATACCGAATTCTGTGTTTAATATGGATAAATTGTTCTTTGGATAGAAGAAAATACACATTGTCTTGGAGTGGTGACAGCAACAACGATTACAATATCTTTAGTGTAGTTATGATGTACTTGATTTTGCGATATTTTCGTCAAGTGTGCGCTACTTTAATCGATCTTTAAATTTACGAGATAATTAGGAGTCAAGAAAAATGCACTAGGGAATGAGAACTCATTGAAATGTGAACGAGAACTCAATGCAATGTATGAACATTTTATTAATAACTTAAATAACTAATGCAAAAACTTGAATAAAAGCACAACCTAAAACGGACCACCAACGACGCTGAGAGCCTGTCAACTTTCGCAAATATTAAGTTTTTTTTTTAGATGTTCTGGATACTCGTTCTTCGACCTTTTTATTTAACTTTGTTAGATTTTATAAATGAGCTTAAGGTCACTCAATTCGCAATAAATATATTTTCTATTTATTGATAAATTTTTTCGATATTTCGATACGCCTTTGTGTATCGTCTGCAGGAAAATGTGTTTTCTATTATTTTATAAAAAATAATTTTATAAAAAATAATAGAAAACACATTTTCCTGAAGAAGACGCACAAAGGCGTATCGAAATATCGAAAAAATTTATCAATAAATAGAAAATATATTTATTGAGAATTGAGTGACCTTAAGCTCATTTATAAAATCTAACAAAGTTTTTTTTTTTTTAATTAAAAAAAGTTAGAAAAAACAATGCATCAAAATATTTATTTCCTTTTTAAATTCGTTGATTCATTTTACATCATATCTTTTCTCGTTTTCGTCAATTAAATCAAAATTAATACTTCGTTTCCGTTCAAACACTTAGTGTGACTAAAATTCGATATTCGACTCCAATCGTAGGAGTTTATCGACTAGAAATAATTCTAGACTATAGCGATGCAAACCCATCGATGGTACTATCGACAGTTCAGTTTTTAGTGGGTTATCGATGTTTTTCCTTCAATAGTATTTCTATAGTGGAAAAATATTTCATTTAACAGGTAGAATAAAATGCAATGAAATAGTCTAAAAGCGTTTCTGAAATTTCCCCGCTAACTCGTTTTTATGAACGTAGAAGCAATTCCATAATTAAATACTAAAATAATTGTTATTATTATATTTTCAAGCATTAATTTAGCTTTATAGTCCGTATATGATTTACAATTGTTAATAATTTTAATAGGCTCGAGTTCAATTTTATTTCCTCAAAACAGAGAAAGATTTTTTTGTGACAAAACTGAAGTAATCAGTATAAACAAGAGCAAAAAAAAAAAATAAAGTTGAAGACTTACTGGCTGGAGTACATACCATGGCTGTTTCACGACCACCACGTCACTCGTCAGCACCCAGGCCATGACTAGTTGTATACTGTTTTTAAGCAGCATTTTAAGCAGCTCTTCATTACTGATTGTCTATATATAATCTTATTAATCAACTTTCCATTTTATCACTGCGTTTTTCTATTGATTGCATTATATCACCAACATCCAGCTGGTTTTGTGTTTGTTGCTACTGTATCAGTGATAACAATGGTTTCGAACTTTTCACCGGCCCCAGCAAGTCGCATCAAGTTTAACTTTATAGTCGTAGTATAGGATTTACAATTGTTAATAATTTTATCTGGCTTGAGTTCGATTTTTACTTCCTCAAATTTGAGAAAGATATTTTTTGTGATAAAGCTTGGAGTGCCCATCATATTTAAAGAAGACAAAAGAAGTAAAGTTGAAGGCTTACTGGCTGGGGTACATACCAATTTTATCGTACAAACATCTTCCTCAATTTTGAATAAGTATAAATCGCACTCAAGCCTGCTAAAATTGTTTACAATTGTATATGATATTTTCAATTTCTACAGCCATTAAATAAATGAATACGAACATTTTTTACTTTTCGTTGCAGCTCTATTATACAGCTTGTAAACGGGGAATTCGGTTTCATTAGCATATTAGACAGTATTTGAGGCGTAGCCACACGCTTAAGTAAACGTAGAACTCAGTCCTATGCCAAGCTGATATTTTTGATCTGTTTACATATTAAAATTGCTACAGCAACACGAACATTCCATAATAGTCCATGGTTGCCCGTATAAGACCACAAATTTTGTGAAATCTACAGTAAGTTTTAGAACTCGAAATCATCTACCTCAGAAATAGCAGATTTTGAGAGATGTCAAGTTTTCTAAATCAGTTCCGCTCAGCTTTCCAAAGGTGAAAAAAATATTGTAAAAAACTATTTTCTGATGATTCGAAGATTTAATATTTTTTTTAATGATTTACGATTTTAAAAATGGTCTGTGTTACAGTATTTACCAACTGATGACAATGCATGTGGTACGGTCTATTAACTGTAGCTTGGTAAATAATATATGTGGAAAAAGCTGGTCAACTCCATTTTTGATATAGAGGAAATATATTTTACTTTTAAAAGTAAACCAGTCAGTGCAGTATTATTATCAATTGTGCAGAAGCTGTTCAGGAACTGTAAACGGCCTTACTACGCTTCTTTTTGTAGTAGTGCTACATTTTGTTGCCCTGTTCTGTTCCTCAAGGATGGGGCCTGAAGAAGTTCGTAACATTCTCAAGCTAGTCTTCATTAAAATGAGTAAGATGCTACTTGACTATCAGATGGGCATATGCCGGCTGCAGATATACTCCAACGTAAGCATTCAAGGCTATATGGTGCTAATATTTCTCCAACAGGAGTGGTCACTAATGATCGCTTTAAAATTCCTAGAGAATTATAGTGTTTTTGTCGTTCTCTTGAGAATGCGAGCGTGTCCCGTAAGATTCCAATCCTTGAGTTTCAGACCATCTAAGAGATTCCATAGCTTCATCTGCTTTCAGACAAATGTGAAGAGGAGTGCATACTGTTAGCACTTCCATTACCAGCTGTGGGTTAGGTTTTAAAAGTTCCTGTGATATCCAAATAAAAAATTATCTTTATTGAATTTTTACCTGGTCTACTTTTAGCTTGCATGCTATTAAGCCAAATATAACCATTGGTACGATGATGAACGTGCAAGATCAAGCCATCATTTTTGTGTGAATACCTCATGTTTTAGCATACACCAATGGCATGCATATTTTATTATTATTTAAAGCTTTATTTGTAATGTATTATAAGTGATTATTCCAAGTTAATATTTTTTCTAGGATAATTGCAAGATATTTCATATCCTCAGATTAAGTACCAGTGTTTGTTACATACATTTAATAGGTCATAGTTCGGATTTGGAGAAAGGCTTTTATGTAAAAAAATTGCAGTGATCAAAATTTTTAAAGAAAAGCAGAAAATTAAACTTGTCTGGCGAATATGCCATGGTTGTTTCACTATCGCCACAACGATCATCAGCAATCGAATTGCCTCTAACTTTCGTCACAAATAAATTACATAATTTATTTATGAAGATTGTGTATAATTTAAAGGATTTGCAGTCCACGTATTTTCTGCGAAAATATTTATCAAAAGAAATAGCTATGCAGAGCGTTAAAAGATTTTCTCATCTCCGGACTTTGCCAAATTTGCGTAGTGCTTCAATGTAGATGCCAACAAAAAAGCGCATATGCCACTTGTTTTTTTTTCCTTCGCTTTTAATCTTGAGGATATTTTGTAAATAGTTTTTGTTTTTAAAGGCTTGACACTCAAACGGGCATATTTACTTTAAAATTGCTGCTGTTGACGGCAAAACTATTTAGCACTGATGAATATGGAACTTGGCTTTGACTTTGAGACATGACTTTGGTCACTCTCTTATTGACATTACATCACGAATTTCTCGTAATTATCATTAAAAATATAATTTAGTTAATGATCTTCCTCTAACTTGCTTTTAGCTAAAAACGAATCAAAAAATCTGCAACAGCGACTCGTACAAGTAATTGCAGCATAAATAAAATGACGCTTGAGTGGAAAAAACGTCATAAATAAATAAAATACTCGTAATAGCAAAAGAGTCTGCGGATACAAAAAAAAAAAAAAAAACAGTTTAAACAGTTTCAGACGCAGAA
Source organism: Sturmia bella (assembly GCA_963662145.1). Taxonomy (NCBI): domain Eukaryota; kingdom Metazoa; phylum Arthropoda; class Insecta; order Diptera; family Tachinidae; genus Sturmia; species Sturmia bella. The sequence goes on from OY759168.1 coordinate 71,270,374, forward strand.
GCAGAACAGAAAAAGTTGTGTGTAAATTTTGAGGTAATGAAAACATAAAAAAGTGTATTTCCAATATTTTAAGCTATTTAATAAAATGCCATAAATGATCAAATATATTTTAAAATGTTCATAAATATGTAAGTGATCGCAGACAAATGTTTTTTCTTCCACATCCTTGAGCAAGCTACTACAGTGGAGTTGTGAATTATAGACCTGCTTTTGTTTTGACGAAACAACGGGTTATCCATTTGGTTTTACAAAAGTATAGAACTGGAATTCGACATCTGTCAAACAAAGTTGTTAAAACAATTTTTTTCTTCTCAGTTAAGAGTCTGACATTGACGAAAATGGACCATCACACAACGCATAAAAATTATCAAAATATACTACAAAATGGAGCCACATATCGTGCTTTGAGAGGAGATTATGGTACACAATCGTCCAACTACGCAAGCAATTGGCAATATTGTGAAGAAATTTGTAGAGAGAAATTTGGAGCGTTAACAAATATTGTAAGGCCTGTGCATCATCGTTTCGCTCGTTCTGCTGAAAATGTCGCTGCTGTAAGTGAAAGTGTTGCCGCAGACCTGAATGTGTCGATTCATCCTCGTTGTCAGCAACTAGGACTGTCTTAAGGCAAATTATGGCGTATTATGCATTAAGATCTACTCCTACATCCATATAAAGTCCAGTTTACACAACAACTGAAGCCAGCTGACCATTCACAACGTCGTAGATACGTGGAATGGGTGTTTGAAGAACAGGCGGTGGACGGCCATTTCTCGAACAAAATTTTCTTCAGCTATGAAACACAATTCTCACTCGGTGGGTATGTTAATAAATAAAATTGTCATATTTGGGGTTCAGAGAATCCTCAAGTAATTGAAGGGATACCATTACATCCAGAAAAAGTCACTGTTTGGTTCTCTCTTTGGTCCGAAGGTGTGATTGGACCTTACTTCTTCGAAAACGACGATGAATCGCCTGTCACCGTTAATTCGGAGCATTATGGTCATATGATAACCGACTTTGCTTTTGCCTGCTATTGAAGAATACGACTTGAAGAATATGTGGTTTCAACTAGACGGTGCCACACAACTCGAGCGAATATGGCTTTATTGCAAGAGACTTTTCCTGGCCGCGTAATTGTTTGATATCAACTGGCCGCCAAGATCATGCAATTTGACACCTTAAATTACCTCAAAAGAATCAATGCTTGCAACACTACGCGTGGTGGTCATTTAAATGATGTAGTGTTGCACACATAAAGCGAATGTATTACAATAACCTGAAATCAGATAAAATTTTAAATACATGTGATCTTTTTTCCACATATTTTCGAAGAACATTTGTTAATCCTAACATTTGCTAAGACCTATGACTTAAACTATTCATGGTTAAGTCCACGGAACACACAATAAAGGCCGTGTCAGATAAAACTTTGTTGCTTTGCGTGACGTTTATAACTTTGAAAGAAAAGCGTTAAACAAGAAGTGTATGTCACAATAAAAACTTTGACAAGACCCGCGCATTGTTTGTTTATCATTAAAATATTGAATATATAAAATATTTTATATACATACATACATATGTACTTATTTGTAGTTTTGTTTATTACATACATACATATGTATTTCAAATGAATTTATTCATTAAATTTATAAAATTTATTTATTTCTTTGGAGTTTTTTTTTTGATTTCTGTTGACGCCAAGAGAAAATTGTCAAAGCGTGCAAAAAGATGAAAGATGCCCAACTTTTTGCTTTGCTTTGCGTCAAATAAAATTTATGTGACAAGTGTCATATAAACATGTACATTTATCCTAAATGTCAAAGCGTGTATGTAACGCAACGCGAAGCAAAAGTTTTATCTGACACGGCCTTAAGGCTATATAAGGCTTTGATATGTGTCGCAAGGCATGGTCACACAAACCTAACCTTATACTTTATTCAGCTCTGTGAAAATTTCGGCTTTATATCTCAGCTAAAACTAAAATTTTACCAACAATTTTCTTGATACCCATATTGCAAAGCTAAAATATAGGAAACTTTAGGTTTTTAATGAAAAGTATTCCCTGAAGCTTCTTTTATCTGTTCGAAAAATTTCAGGCTTTTTTATCAAGTTAAACTGAAGTTAAAACCAAAAATGCTTGTTCCGCTCATATTGTTTAGAAAATGTTTAACACATTTTACCAGTATTGACGTTTTTCTCGACATGACATGGCATTACAATAAAGGAGCGATAAGTAATTGGAGCTATGTGAATAAAAATTGCCCGATGATTAGGAAATCTAAAAAAAAACTTTAAAGTATTATGTACAAAAACAAAAATGATTAAGTATCATTGATTATCGAAAAGCCCTCGCCAGCACTAGAATACAACTTCGAGCGGAGTTAGAGGGATTCTAAATTTCCATCACTTCTAGTGGCATTAAGCTTAAGGGGCCTTAGCTATGTTTTTTTTTTTTTTTTAGCTTGGACCAGTACTCAGGCGACGACCCCTATTTATGCATGCATTGTACCGGAAGTAGGAAAATAGGTTTTGGGGAGGAGGAAAGAGGGAGTAGTGTTTGTGCACATTAAAGTGACAAGAACTACGATACAAACCAAAACAATAAGAAGCACTATAATTGGAAAACCTTCAAAAATCACTAACTTGACAATGCTGTTAAAAATCGTAAATCGTTTTTTTTCTAGTCCAAAGAAAGACAAATCAACAAAACTACTGCATTATAAGTATTGTCAATGTTGTTGTTTTTTCTGAAGTTGCTCTGTGGTAAATTGTCTGTTTAAATTGTCAAAAACTAAACAAAGCGAGAAAATAAAAACTGTTGGTAACTTTTTTTTTTTTTTTTTTTTGAATTTTACAAATGTCGCCACATTAATGAGACTTAAATGTGCGACTTTCATTGCAAATAGCGCTGGTGCTATTGTTGGCTTAACAAAATGTTTCGTTTGGCATGTTTGAGAAGACCAAGAAGTGGAAATGTTAAATTGTATCTTGTTATGGGGCTGAAACGCGTAAAAAGTCAAATAGAAAGAAAAACAAAAACAAACAAAGAAAACAAGAATTGAACATACGTACGAGTACATTTTTTACTTCTTACAACATTCATAATTATTCTTAAGTTTAACAACTTGTTCAATGTATTTATAATTAGGAGTTCTCAAGAAATTCTAACTTAAGTTATGTGTGTCCGTATGTGCGTACAAATGTTTGAATGCAACTGGCGAAACTGCATGAATGTTTGGGATTGTACTCGTTCGCTTGTACATATGTACATATGTGTGTATATGATTGAATAAGATACATTTAAGTAACTGCAGGCAACAAGTGTACTTTTTGGTAGCACTACAATAAAGGTGTTGTTATATTAGGTAGAGTTAAGAGGTTTCGCTGGCTACGAAAATCGAAAAGTCTAATATTAAGAACCAATCTATTTTGTATGCATAAAGTATATGGCTCTACGGACCTCATTACTTTTTACTTTCGCTACCGTTCTTTGCCGTTCTATAATGCAAAAAATGTTTTAAAATTTACTTCATTTAATTGTTGTTTTATTTATTTACGAACAAGACACAACAATTTTTAGTAACAATTATAATAAGACGATTTCCTTTTAGCTTTTCACAAAAACGAACAAAATATATTGTGTTCATCACGTAATGTCAAATTCAACTTTATACAGGCTCGCCAGAACTGCACAGAAAGTAAAATCAAAGTAAAATCAAATCATACATTTCCGGTTAAACAGATATAAAACAGCCTTATCATGCCAGCAATAATAGTGCAAACTAATTCTAACAAAATTTTGTTTAAAATTTTTTAGTTAGTTTTTGGGCAATTGGAACTCAAAATTAAAAAAAGTAAAATATGCAATAAATTAAGATCACTGCTGTTAGTAGCATCAATGCAAGTGAAGAGTCAAATTGTGTGAGCCTTGGTAGCCAAGGGGCTTAGTTGCAGTACCAAAGGTTCTTATCTCTACTGTTGAGAAACGTTTCAGCCTCGAAACAGGCGGTTGACAATTTTCATAAGGAACCGTCTAGAAGTTAAAACTTGAGCCTGATTTACAAATCATGTACATTTATTATAGAACAGTTCAATATAATTCAATAAGCGAAATATTGATATTACTCGATGGCAACTTTCTTATACATATACCTATTGCTATAAGCCTTCAATCTTCAATTTTAAATTTTTTTCTTTTGGTAATCTATTTTTTACTGAGTGGAAAGTCCAGAAGTAATAAATCTAGGGATTTTGCTAAGCAGCAGAAATCTCAAAAATATGGACTTAGGTCTCCCGGAAACGCAGCTCTCACAATTTCGGTGGTGGCGTTAATATTCCATCATGTTAACCATATTTTCCGCAGTCCGAACTGGCGCAGTTGAGTTACAAGAAACTCTGAGCCATTTGCTCAGCCGAACTCATGCACTGCGGCCGATATTTGCTGACAGTATCTCCAACACCGACATAACCAGATATGCCAAAAATGACTTTTGTAAAATGGCCATATCATTTGTTTGGGGACGGGCCAGCGGTGAGCGGTGCAGAAAATCGTGGCAACATGAGTGTGTGAGAACAACTAGTGTATACAAAAAAAAAAAAACATAAACAATGAAAAAATGTTGTTGTAAAGTGTTTGGCAAAATATTGGTTTTGTTGTAATTTTTACGAAAAATGTAGAAAACATAAATGAAAAGCTTTGAAAACTACGTTTTAAACATATTCCACGCACAGCTAGTGATGTACTCAATGGAAATAAAATATTAAATACAAATAATTATTACTTGTGTGCTTGTAAAGCTGTTCTGTTTGCATTCGATTTGCGCTGAATTTTCCTAACCAAAAATCAAATGTAAACAAATGAGGAGTCCACAAACAGAGATAGCTATATAAAGATTTTCATGTTTCTGTCCTTCACTAGACTCACCCGTACCGCAAATTGATCATTTTTGTAGTCTGGTAGAGCTGGTGACCCTTCTGGTAGTATTCTGTGATCTCCAATAAATACCAGTTGACTGTTATCTCATGTAATAATCAAATTCACTTTGAATATTTAAGAAAAGTTTTACCTCTTTTTAACTGTATCCTACAGTTGCTCGTTGTATGGAAGTTGCTAAGAAAAGCAAAAATGTAAATTATTTTCGGTATTAAAGGTTTGTTTTCAACATATGTGATGCTCATTGTATTAATGGGAATAATATAATAAACATATAATGTTATGTTATGTTACAAGGGCCGCCGGTCCTAAGACCGACTCACTTGGGTCCTAGAAAAAATATAAATAAAAATAAAAAAATAAACATATTAATTCAGGTCCAAAAATAGACCTATCAAATATTTTCTGTCTTTTTCAGCTGTCTATATTCCGATGAAATTTCGTTGGTGCTAATCAACTCATCAGTAGACTTGAAAAATTCTTAAAAGTTTGTTTGAAACTTAACTACTTATTCCATAATTCCCATGAACAAAACGAGAATCAGAAATGTTCAAACAAACTTTTAACACAGTAAACATTTTTTTGTCGTTTTGCAACTAAACTACTAAATTCCAGTTTTAATTCAGCTTACAATTTTCATATTTTCACTTAGGTTTTTGTTGTTGTTTTTACTGGCTTATTTGTTTTTGACTTTGTTCAGCAGCAAATATTTTATAATCACAAAAATTTTATTGAAAAGGATATCTGCAAGATTGGTAGAGCTCGTTACCGATGGATCTAAGTTGAAATCTGGAGTTTTTGGCACCTACCGATTTTCTGCACAAGATCAGCTTGTGAATGCAGAATATTAATGATATATTTAAACATTTGAGGGAGAAACGCATTAATTAGGCGTGGGTATTGTAAGTTATTGAGGCGGACCTGACCCAAATAATTGTTTCTGGAGGGTTATAGGATATTGGTGTTAGCATGGTGCTGATAGGACTGTAATAAGACCATATTCCTGAGGAGTCTTCCCTCTTTACCATTCCAACTCCTGCATTAGCCATAGAAAACGAAAAATATAGGCTTGTCCACTTATTATGTGGCTGTCTAGCTCTACCTTACATAAGACAAAATTTTGAAGCCAGTTATACTGCTATAAACTATAGACAGGTTGCAATCTATTACTCGGACATGCCGTCTGAATTCAAACTAGTGGCGGGTATATAGGACTTCAGCACCAGCCCCATCCAGCAAAACGGTAACCCGCAAAAAGGACAAAAGAGCTGGTTTCATAAGTACCAGTGTACTGCACTTTCTTTTGCAATTACAATCAAACTTCCGAATTGTTTTACTTGCGTAATAAGGTTATTTTTTTTAAGCTCATATAAAGGAATATTTAGCCAGCTTTTATCAACTAAACTTTTTTCACTTCTTCGAGACAAGTGTTTTTTAATGCAGACGCACAAATGTGTCTGGTATTTACTGGCATGGTACATGGTGCTACAAAAAACTTCCTTTTATGCAACAATTAAATGTATTTTGTTCGATAATTTTTGCCAATTATTTGGTATTAAAACATGAATATGTATGCCTTAACATGCTCGTTAAATGTTTTTCTTACAATTAATCCATGTTAAATGCGTACTTTAGATAGAAAATAAGTAAGTAATACTCGTAAGCACATACAAAATCTACCATCTTTTGTTGAATATCAATTAAATGTTCTCTCTTCTTGGATCAGATGAGTTGATGATGGTGATACGTAACGACTGCAATAACGATGGATGGATGGGCAGGCAGGCAGATGCGTTTGTGTTTTCGTTTGAGAAGATCGCTATTTTGCAGAAATAGATATGTGTTTTGTTTTTAGTTTTGTCCTCGAAAAATACATATGTTTTAAAAATTTTATACATAATTTTGCTGCGACAGAAAAAGTAGCTGATTTCAAATCTGATCTCTGTTTTTTTTAATTTAGCTCTACGTTGTTAGTTATAATGTTTTATAAAACATTGGGTTGGACCTTAAGATAAAAGGTTTCATTCCTAATATGAATTTCAACATTCTATGAATGAATTTTTCCAATAAAAACAAGCTAACGAAGCATTCCATGATATTAATGAGGCATTTTGATTGTTATGGCTTTGTTTTTCTACACAGAAAAGACTGCTCAGCTCAAAAACAAAACTGTTATTTCCTTTGTTCCTTTTTTAATATTTATTTCCCTGTTTATTTCTCTTTTTTATTTTACTATAAAGTTTTGTTTTCGTTTTGCATGACCGTGGAACTTCACGATCAGAGGTCCAGTTCGTTTTGTTCATAGCCGGCTGATAGCCGCCGCCGATAATTTTTTTATGTTGATATGCAGCCAACACACCTGGTGCGCGTCAGCGTATATACAACTGCCGACTTATGAACTTTAGCAAGTTATCCTAATATATATACGGTATTCAAAGGGTCGTCCTAAAGTCAGAAGTCTTAAAATTATAGCACGAAAATATATGACTGCTGTGAGCAACCTGTCATAAAGTAGTGCGCTATTTAAAATATGAGTCAGCTGTTAAAAAAAAAAAGTTATTTATAGATTTTTGTTCATAATGCCAAAATAAGTGAAAAAACTAGCTATTAGATGTTTTGATAGCTGATTCAAGTAAATTTGAAATCAAATATGTCCATATTTACGAACATATACATATGTACATATATATTTTAATGCATTTATTTCTTAAATGATATTAAATTGAATAGATAAATTTATTCAAACAAAAACAGCTGGCGCCAGTTGAACGGAGTCGATTCATTTTTTGGACGGCGGCCAGTACACAAGCGTTTGTGGGCTGCCAGTCTTCTAAGATTAGTATCTCATTTTTAGGTGATATGCATGGACATGGATGTTGATATAAATATCTGCGAAACACACACATGCGAACATTCGTATCGTACACAAACATGCTTAGTCCACACTATCACACTTTGTGAGCACACATTTCATTTTTACCATATCGTACGACTGAGTAGGATAGTAAAACGAGGCCTTCAGCTATTAAACAAATGCATTCTTGTTTGGGTACATACATACATATAAGCGTTATACGCATATAAGGGCTTTTTTATGTATATATAAAATATTTTTTTAGAATATAATTTGCGACAGGTAAAGATAATCACCGGCTCGACGAATGCGTTTGAGCCGTTCGCCTTAGATGTTTGCTGTTAACTTATGACGAATCACTAAACACAGTCGATGAAGTCTTATTAATTTATGACTATTTTTGTTTGCAGCACAACAACAATTTTTTTAAACTATCATAAAATGTTAGTACTTTCTGACATTATGACACAATATGAGACCGTTTGAATACCGTAATAATATTGCGATGCCGAACACAGAGTATAAATAATATATAAACAAAAGCTTATTGTCCTAATTTTCTACTAAAACATTATTTATATGATTAATATTATTTTATAGTGAGCTACATACATATATAATTCACAATTGTTAATTATTTTATTGGACTTTCTAGTTCGATTTTTACTTCTTCAAAATCGAGAAAGAATTTTTGTGATAAAATTTTTAAAGCAGACAAGAAAAGTAGAGTAGTAGACTGACTCGCTGGAATACAAACCATGGGTGTTTCACGACAACCACGTCTCACATCAGCATCCAGATTTGTTACGAACCCAGGTCTTGACTAATTGTATACCGTTTTTCTTTAAACAGCAGATCATAGACATATTACCAACTTATTGAGTGTCTATATTTAATCTTATTGATCAAGTTTCCACTTTATCGCTGTGTTTTTCTATTGATTGGATTATATTTTATATTCTCTCACCAACATCCAATTGTTGATCTCTGTGATTGCTGTTATTGTATCAGCGATAACAACGGTTTCAAACTTTTCGCCAGACCCAGCGATTTTTGAGCATTAATTTAATTTTGTAGCTATAAATATCTCCAACCAGAGGGGACATTTATAGAACCATCAAAGTAAGATTTAGATCAATAAAGTCTCTGGTGGCTTCGCAATAAGTGCCAAAAAACAGGTGTTTTATGACAAATCTATATATGTATACCCTTCTGGCAAAGGGTATAAAAATAGAAAGAAAAAAAATTATAATTATAATTTTTTAAAATTAGAATTTGTTAAAAAGATTAAAAATTTGGTTTTTATAATTTTTCATAAAATTTTGCAGCAATATATAATATAAGAAAAAAAAAAGCAAAAAAATAAATACAAATTTTGTTAACCCTCAAAATACGTTCCTCAAAATATGTCACGTTAAAGCTCTTCGGGTGAAAAGGCAGCCATCATGATTTTTTATGAAAGTACACACATTTTTTTGTTTTATGTAATGTCTTTTTATTTAATTTTTTTTCAACCAAAATTCAATAAAATAATAATCGATAAGAAAACAATAACTTCTAAGCTTCTGGATTATTTAATCCATTAAATTCATTCGGATATATGTATGTAGTAAATATGTATATGCATATACATATTTACTACGTTTATACTTATTTACATATTTTTGGTTTTTTTTATATTAGAAGGAAATAATTCTTTTCATTGCAATATACACATACAAAATAAGGAATTTTGTGTTGTCCACAAATAAATATTTGGCAGGATGTACAGACCAAATAGGCTTTTCTATAATTTTTGGGGCATAATTCACATCGGGACCCTGAAGTTATTTTTCTTTTTTTTCCACATGATGATGTGGATGGTTCCTGGTCTAATTGACGTATAGTGTTCAGTAGCGTTATTGCTAAATCTGATCTCGGTAAATAAGCTCTTCGTTGGATTACTGGTTTCACTAAAGCCATTCCCAGTTCGTGAAGAAACAACCTTCTTTTGTTTCCAGTCACAATTCACCCGTAGTGAAGAACACATCGCGATAGGTTTTTCTTTTTCTTGCTTTCTCGTAGAGTAAGTTACACAGAGAACTTTTGTACCCATCTGTGCCAGTAAGCTGGTACTTATTGCTACATACGATCTTTCTCGAATAAATACCCACACATGCCAAAATAAGTTATAAAAACATTACTTTAGAACAACATTAGTTATAAAAAAAATTAATACAAAAATATATGTAAGTAATCAAATATGAACTTTATTATTTATTTGCTTTAAGAGCCAATTGAAATGTATTAATTCAGGTCCAAATATGAACCTTTTCAAAATATATACTGTATTTTTCAGCTGTCTATATGCCGACGACATTTCGTTGGTTCTAATCAACTCATCAGTAGACTTGAAAAATTCTTAAAAGTTTGTTTGAATTTTGAATATTTATATTTAAATGTATGTGAATACATTTATTATGCAAATTTCATCCCTCTGCCTCTCACGGTTCGAGAGTAACGGCCAATTGTTACTTTACGTTGTATGGGGACACCTGGTAGTTGTCGACTTGTTGTTGTTTTTAGCATTTGTTATTGTAGGTCATATGTGAGTACACTAGAGCCCCGACTTGCGTCGTTAATGGGGACCGGAGAAATGCGACGCAAATCGAAACGACGCAAATCGAATCACTTTTTTCTATATAAATGCACTGAAATTTAATTTGTTGGGGGGAAATATTTAAAACAAAGCAAAAAATTTTGCATTTTTGATTAAAAAAATACTAGTATGAGTACGTTTTTATTTATTTAATTTACTTCAACAAATGTTTATATATGTATATGTATATTATAAAGAAATAAAAAAAAACATAAATTAAGAAAAAAAAAACATAAAAAGGACTCATGTTTTACGTCCTTAAGGCATATTATGGTGAATCGCACACTAAATTTTTACCATAACCAGACAGTTGCTCTTAGCACCTCTTATATAAAAAAGAAATGGGGATACCCCTTTTTTCACGCAATCTGAAAATTTTTTAACGTACAGGTGACGATCGTTGTTGCCAGAAGTTGTAAAAACCAATGAATTCAAGATGCTAAATGCATACTACGCTACTAATGCTAAAAATGGTAATCCACAATGATGCAATAAAAAATGTAACCATGTTTAGTGACGCAAATCGAAATCAAAACGATGCAAATCGAATCGACGCAAATCGGGTTTAAAACGATGCGACTCAAACCGACGCAACTTGAAATCGCAACGACGCAAATCGAATGTTTCCAGTTTTAAAGAGCGACGCAAATCGAAACGACGCAAATCGGAACGACGCAAGTCGGGGCTTTAGTGTACATATATTGTGCACATTTCATTTCTCTGTCTCTTACAGTTTGCGAGTTACGGCTAATTTTTACTTTTCGTTGTATAGGGACACCTGGTTTTCGGCATGTTGTGGTAGGGCATATGTAAATACATATATTGTGCGAATTTCAGCGCTCTGTCTTTTACGGTTTAGCAGCTACGGCAGCTACTTTAGGTTGTATAAGGACACCTGGTCGTTTTCGACTTGTTGTTGTCTTTAGCATTTGCTGTTGTAGAGCATCTATAAATACATACAATGTGCGAATTTCAGCTCTCTATCTTTTACGGTTCGAGAGTTATAGCTAAATGTAACTTTTCGTTGCATGGGGACACCTGATAGTTTTCGCTTTGTTGTTGTTTTTAGTATTTGCTGTTCTAGCGGCAAAGCACAACAACATCTTTAGCTCTTACGGTTTCGGAGAATAGACGCTGTAACAGACGGACGGGCGTAGAAGTCTCGGTAATAGAGAAACGTTTTACTCTGAAAATAAAATCGTGAATGTTTTTTTTTTTGCGGCGGAGCGTGATGTTGCAAGAGTGAAATAAGATTGCTTGAGCTTTAGCTGTGTGTAGCGATGACAGATTTGCCTTAATTTCAACGGTTTTTTTTTAATACAAAATGAACTCTTTTTCTTCACTTCAGGGTAATTAGAGCCGTACACAGGCGTCAGTCAGAGTGATGAAATAATTCAGGATTTTGAGTGCACACCATCCAGCAAATGCCTCGAAAAAATGTCTGCGATGTAGTTTTTCAAATGAAATGTTGTCAACAAGCATTGCAAACAAATTGAAAACTTTCGATAACATATAATATGAAATACGGTACAAGTTTTAGCACAAATCATTTAAAACGTGTTTATTGCCGGCCAGTGTAATGCACTGTAAAATTTTTTAGATATTACAATCTAATATTGCTGGTTTAAGCTGGTTTCGTGTAAATTAAAATGATCGTAAAGTACAATGTTAAGCTTTCTTTAAGCATTTGCGAGTTTGTAATTGCCAAACTCTTGTCTTCCAGTCATCATACATATGTATGTACACATATGTGAATGATATAGTAAGCTGTCTTTTTTATTTGTGGTCGATTGTATTATTTAAATTGCAAAAAAAGTACAAAACAACTCTTCGTGGAGTATGGTAAATTGCACTAACTGCAAATGGATTTATAGCCATTGTTAACAAATTGTTAAATAACAAATGTAGTTTGAGGCACGAGCCACAAAAGAATACTCACTCGTACCTCGGCAGACATAAAGGCAACAGCAATTGTGCTGCTGCAGTATCGACATATGTACATACTTGTAAAGTAAAGAACGACTGCCAAACATACAGTTAAATATGGAAACGGTTCAAGTAAAAGTACAATACTAACAGACACTTTAAGTGAATCACACAAACAATAAACATTTGTGTAGACTTACAGACAGATGAAACATTTTTTGCTTTTCACTCAACAGACATACTTGCAGACACTAAAATTAAAAACTACTTAAACAATTGCAAGTTCATAACTGACCACCAACTTAACGGGGCTAAAATAAGTCTTACACAATTGTGCCATAAAATCTATTGCACCAACTCTTCACTGGATGCCACAACTCTGCTTCAGTTGCTTGCTAAAGAAAGCAAGGTCGCAAAGGTGAGCTGCTATCTAAAGGATACACACAACACCGCGAAGCCAGCCAGCCAGCCAGAGAGCTAACATTGATTGAGATATGAATGTATGCATGTAAACATTATTAAAACAGTAGCATCAAGTAGCTGGTACATTTTTACGACTACTTAGTTACAACATGTAACAGAAATGAATGGATTTCGGACTGATCCAAGCAAGCGCCTTTCGTGCTTTTTGTTTCTATGATAATCAAAAAGTTGCCAACAAATGAAGACTTCTTTCAATGGCTGATGCTCTGTCGTCTGCTCTGTTTTCCACTGTTACAGACAGACCATAGTAGCATACTTCAAGTATGTTAACTTGTTGCATTTAAAGTCCAAGTGCAATACCACGGCACAATTGCTGTCGTATGCACTTGCGCTGCCCAATGTTATCACAAGCTTAAGCTTAAGATCATCATTATTGTCAGCATCGTTATCATGTTTAAAGCACCCGTGCACATGAGACCATCACGTTGCGGATTATATAATATTATAATAGTCCCAACCACACCGCACAGTTAATACTCACGCCACAAGCTCTAGCAGCACCATTTACCTTCCTTAATGCTCTATACAATTTTCACAAAAAACATTTTGTTTCCAAAGTACATACAGACATTTAACGGAAGCCAGCCGTAAGGCCTTCTTGCAGAAGAAAAAAAAAAAAACAAAAATCATTACACGATTTCTGGTTGTGTTTGCTGCAAAGATGATCAGTAAGCAGGACGGTTGTTGGGATAAGTGGACGGTGTCTTGGCTTATCCGCCAAGTGTTCTTTTTGTTTTTGTGCTGGATTAACAATAATATTAAACAGAGGCGTAGAGGGGTTTGCTTTTTAATATACATATGTATCGAATCGGAAGCCTTCAACTTTACACTCAGAAAATTTTGTCCGTAAAAATATCTGAAAATGCTCTTCAAAATAAATGAAAGTTCATTTAAAAACCGTCCTACTCATTTTTCATTTGAATTAACTGATTTAGTCATTTAAATTTAAATGTTAAAAAATTGACGGAATCTACTCCATAGAAAATACTGATTTTGCTATTGTGTTTTAAATTTTAACTGTTAAATAATTAAACGTTTTTTCCATAAAATCTAAATGATTTCTCCTTTATTTGCTTTTTATTTTAACTAACAAAATTTGAATTATAAGTTCCGTAAAAACTAAAGATTTTCTTTTGAATGTTATTGCTTTAACTGTCAACATTTTAGCGAAGATGGCGTAAAACTAACAGTTCTTTTCTTTTATTTTAAATAAAAAAAAAGTTAATATTTCTGCAAGGCTAGATTTTTTACAAAATAAAACATGTGTTGGATAAAATAATATACATATGTACATATACATATATACATACAAATGTATGTATTTTTTTATTTGATAGAAATTTTTAAATTAAAAGTTAATAATTAACTGCGACCGAAAATCCGTATTTGACTGTAGTTAGTTTTTTTAGTAACTGTGCAAATCAGTTAAAATTTAAATCTCCTTGATTTTTAAACGTTTCTTCAGTTAAAAACAACTGCACTGATTACTTCTGGAATAAACTACAGTCAGTTACTGCAAAAATATTCTGAGTGTAGGTGTTAATGGTTAGTGCAAATGTCTAACTGCATAACTGTTGTAAAGTAGTTTCAAAATTTGATTTTAGGGTGTGTTAAAACTCTGTTAATTTGTCTAAATCTCGATTAGAGTTTCAGACTTGTTTTATCCTTGAGTCACCGTGTCACGGACAGCTTTCTATCTCATTTAAGCGGCTAAAGCTCGTCGGGCTTGGGCGGTGGTACGTTTCAGTGACCAAAGAGTATCACGGAAAGTTGTGCCAGTGACAGGCCACGAAAAATATAAAATAAACGTGGAAAACTAAATTTGCATTAGTTGAAAAAAAAAATCCGGTTGCGAAAATCATATATAAACTGAAATGGGCTTAGAACTAAAAATTAAATGTGGACTTTATTGAATTTGCAAATTTTTAAAACAGAAAAATGGGACTGAAATATATTGCACTACAAGTGATCAGCTGTGAGAACCCGCAATTCCTCAAATAAAAGCGCTTTTGTTGCATTCTCTGCAGCTATTTTAGACTTTTATAATCTGTTTTAATTTTTTTTGAAAATTTTTCGATGCTTTCTATCACTACGGTCTCTACAGTTGTTGGCAGTTTTTGTAAATATATAGTAAATATATTCTTGAACATAGCAAACTTTTCACACAGTATTCTGTTTGCGTACATGTTTAACTTTTTTGAAACTATTTAATTCATCTTTGGAATTTTTCACCTTTTTTGTGGACATTTCGTATTATTGTATTTTTACTTTGATGTAACGAACATTTGTCGTGCCTTTGTTTTTAACTGCCATCCTTGAATTTCTAAAATTTTTTGCGAGCTTTTGTACATTGTTGTGATTTTTTTTCTTAGGTTAGGTTGATTGATCGATTGGGTGTGTTTGCGCATGTCATGCGACATACACTTACTTGTGTATTTAACCGCAAAGAAAAGTTTTACGAGTAGGTCTATAGGATCTCCATGCCATTCACACAGTTCCGTAATTTCCTTCCCAGCATATGCCCCGTAATTGGGTTATATCTGGTAAGGTGTCTGTCCTAAGATATCGCGACCATATTTGTGCGAAGGCGGGGCACTGGCATAAACACTGTAACGTCTCGCTCTCCTAATAACATGCCCTACATTCATCTTCTCCCTTTATTTCTATGAGGTTAAGATCTGACAGTAGTTGAATGTGTCGTAAATCCCATTGTTTTACTTAATTCGGATTTGCGAGGTCTTAGCAGTTCCTCCATTTTATCCTCGTCTGGATCCCCCCATAAAATTCTTGCAATGATTCCCACGGTTTCGTTATTTAAATGGTTCAAAGTTAAATGGACTCAATTCGCCCAATTCTTCAGCTCAGGTTTAACTGTCTCGAAAGATTTTGCGTACACCAAGCTTATGTTACTTCATGCTCTTGCTCTTGAGGAACTGAGTTTGATCTTTCAAATCCAGTTATTCTCTCATACCCTTTCACCCATACACTCAGAAAACTCTGTCAGTAAAATTAACTGAAAATTAAATTCTGCGAAAAATGTTTAAGGCTTTTTTTAATTTTGCACGCCATGCAATTTTAGCAACTGCTCAACTGTTTTCGAATGAGCATAAAGTCCTTGCTGGGCTTTTAATTTTTTTTCGCGGTTTTTGCAACACTGTGAAGTTAATATTTGACACAAAAATTAAATAAATTATTAAACCTCGCGAATTATCGAACCTCGCTCTAAAACTAAATAGAAAGAATCTAAGGACACTGTGTGGAGCGCTAACAGACCACTATACCTGCAGGAAGAATCTACACAGAATGGGAATATCTAGTACGGAAATCTGCAGATTTTGCGGAGAAGAAGAGGAGACAATTGAACACTTGATTATCGAATGTGTGCCACTAAGCCACTGCAGATACAGGCTGTTGCAGGCCAATGCATTGGGTTCACAGGACTTGCAAGGGCTTTCACAGAAGGAGCTAATACTGTTTCTTGATGTATTAAACTCGTGAGGGACAAAGGGTTGCACAATAGATCATCTATGGTCGCAGTGCAAAGGGCCATCCTGGACCAATCTAGTAATAATACAATACAATACAATTATTAAACAGAATTATATATAACATACTAGGAATTTGCCACCCCTGTCTTTAAGTACTTCGTTTTTCACTAATCTTCCTAATTGATTGCAAACCTTGAACCATTAGGAGGATATCTCTATGCATGCGTTTTCAAATCAGAAGAGAAAAGCCATACCCCACTCGCAACTTTTATAAAATGTACGCTTTCGTTGACAGGCATTGCCTATATTATTGTAAGTGAATGCATGCATTTATGGGTGAGTTTATATGGATATTTGTTCGAATTGCTAGTTATTGGTAGTATTGTTAAGTTGTTAAATTGAGCACTTGTTGCCAGTTAGTCAAGCAGACACTCACTCACTTGTTGCACTTGGTGTGCGGTAATAAACTTGAACATTTGTATAGTTTGCCTCAGCTGCTGCAACATTATTGTTGTGAACATCATCATCATCGTCGTCATCATCTTTACAATATTATCAGCATCTAATATTTGCCCATACATACATACATACATACAATCATACAAATGCACCGTCTTCCATACAATACAAAGTATGTGGCACATGCTGATGTTGCATTTTTCCAGTACACAAACATTAAACGTTGCAACAACAAACCATCACACGAGCTTAAATATCGCTCTTGTCGTGGAGTGCAAAATGCGCATATGAAAAGAAATTGCATAAAGCAGAAGTGAGGAGTGGCACTATTTGCTGAAGGCGGACAGTTTGCAAATACCATTTGATCCACCGTGTAACATGAAAACATCATGTTAAGATGTTAATTTACCCAATTGTCCATGTGTGGATGGCTGAATGTACATACATACTTACATGCATACATATGTATATACATTGTATGTAAGCGTGTACGTTTGTTTATGTTCGCGTAGATGGGTGTCTCGTGCTGCATGTCTTCTATAAAGAGCGCAACATAAATATCTTGTAATGATATTGACTTTAATGCCAATTATTTCCAAAGCGTAATAGTTCTGCAATACATGTGCGCTGCATTGAATGAATGGCATTTGTTTGGTGTTCGTTTGAAGCATGTGTTGATAAAAATTTGAATTTTTCAAATTGTTTTGTAGTATTCCAATGGTCGGTGAGCTACAGTTACTCACAGTTGGGAAGAAATATGTGTCAACTGCATAAATATTTGAAGCCATTTTTATCAAGCGCAGCTCTTGTGTGGTAAAAGTTTAGAAGCTAAATAAGTAAACAAGGCATATCTAATATTTTTTTGGTATTTGTATGAAAACTTTTCTCAACGAAATAGGATTTGAACACAAACAAAAAAGTTAAAATGAATCAGCTTTACTTTTTAGTGCTGTCAGGTGATTGTGAGTTTCAGAGCAGCCGTTTTACTTGGAAGCTTCCTTTATTAGCTTTTGACATATGCTTGTGGTACAACGTCACACAAAATCATACATTTGCATCAGGAATGAATGTTATAAAGCCCTTATTTTTGAACGTGAAAATTTATGCCAATCTGTTTGCCTTTTACTGAAATAAAACATTATTTTTAAAAACTATCTTTAAAGCATAATAATGATGCCCTGAATAATCAAAACATCAGACTTAAGCACATTTACTTTATTGCCATAGATTTTTTACGCGCTCAGGCAGCTTTGCCGCCAATTTCTCACTATCCTCCAAACATACTCTACACTTATCTACTCCCACTATTGCTATGCAGCTTAAAAGTGCCAGCAGTAGTGAGTGACTTGTTATCATTCCCAACATTCTACTCAATTCGGGCTTGCGAAGTCTTAGTAGCCCCTTGGTTTATCCTTCGTTTTTGTATTAAGTACCACGGTTTCAATATTCCAGAGAGTTTACTGGACTCTATGTGCGCAATTCTGTAGCTCAGGTTCTATTGCGTCGAAGGTTTTCACACATTCCACACATACATATGTATATATCTTGCTCTTAAAGTAAGTGAATGCGTCGAGTAACTTTTAATAGTGTCTATGATCTAATCTGCTCAGCTGATATCCCTTTAATGGTCATCTGACTATTCGTAAATATATTCACGGACCCTGGCCTGTTGTTCTATAATACACTACGCCTGCAGAACTATGCAATAATCTAGCAGATGAAATAACAGTTCCGTATTAGCATTGTCTAGATGAACACCGAGTTCCGCTTCTCCCCTCGCCATTGAATCATCTGCGGAGCAACGTATCCCCAGGGAAAATATTATTCTTTCGTTGATAACTATTTTGGAAAAATACACAGACATGTACAGATTTTTTTCGATTCCATTAGTAATGTTAAAGGTGGGGAAAAATTCCTACTAGTAGAAATCGCTACTAGCAGGGATTTGTATATAAAATATACGGCCACACAAAACAGATTAAGCTGAAAATGATTTCTCTTGAGTTAAACAAAGAAACACTACAGTTATTTCCGCTTAATTGAGTTTCTAAAAATGCACGACTTTTGACGCAATTAAACGGGAACTCAATTAAGCGATACTCGGTTAATTGAATCGCCAACGCAATTAAACGAAAATCGGTTAATTGAACAATATGTGCAATAAAGCGAAACACCCATGCGTAGATGGAAAATAAAACTCATTTTCTTCGTTACATATTAAGTGGAAAAATTGTTTAGAATGAGTATTAAAACAAAATAAAAAAAATCAGGTATGTTCGTTCACAGTACAATGTTTATAAAGGAATATTTTTTTTTTACGTTTGTGAAGCAAAAAAAAAAAAAATTAAGTAGACGGAATCAATTAAACGAAACATTTGCTCTTGTTTTTCGCAATGTGGTCTTAATTTGCGAAACGATTGAGCGGGTGACGCAATTAAACGGACCTCAATTAAATGGGTATTTTAACATAGACAGATATACTGAATGAATTCGTTTCATGATTTTTAGTGCAATAAAGCGGGAAACTCAATGAAGCGGAAATAGCTGTAATAAATATGTATTGGCTGGGCACAGTTTTAATTTGCAATGCGCTTTTTTAGTCTGAGACACTATTAATTAAAATTGTTCAGCGCCAATACGTAAAATAATTTTATGTTCAGGTTAAAATGCTGCAATAAGGATGGAGCCAAATTACGGCTTTCGAGATCGAATGAGATATGAGTAAAAATTAAAAAAACACAGCATAAGTGAAGAAATTCATTCGGCCACGAATGCCGCAATTCGGCAGCTGAGCTCAATATTACTTAGATGAAAGCCCACTGAGTTGCTGCTAACCGAATTGGAATGTATTGTCTGAAGCTTTACAGGACAGCTTTGGTAGAAATAATGCTAAGGTTTCCCTTCTATGCAAAAATAGTTAAGGGAATGGAATCCTTAAGCTGCGTTTTGGAAAAAGGAAAATAAAAACAATTTGTCACTTAAAAATATAAGCAAATCTCGAATTATATTTAAGAAGAGTGGAGATCTTTTAAATTTAATTTTTCTGTCAAAGAAGAAAACCAACACATCGTCTTGTTCTTGGCGGGGCATCGAAAAGTTTTGGACTAATTTCAAATTATATTTTTTCTGCCGAAGAACTAGACCAACAAATCGTCTATCCTACCGCCTGAGCTCTTCACTACTGACTTGCTATATTTAGCCATATTGATCAACTTTCGATTTTAACACAGTGTTTTTCTATTGATTGGCTTTGACTTGACCTTGACGCTGAAATTAAAAGTGGCTAATATCAGAGAGTGGTCAGAGATCGAAGGACATTGCACTTGATCACTAAAACTTCACTCACTCTCATTCAAATCAATGAGAGACGTGGAATTGGTTCTTAAGTCGAAATGTGTTGATTTCGAGTTATGAACCAAGGATAAATCATACCTAAGACAAAAGTAACGGACCATGTCAGACTTGCGTGGGAGGAATAAGTTGCAATTAAAATCCCCTACAACTACAATATTTTTATGCCTAGAGAGTAAGTCATGATTGAGGCTTTCAAATGTATCCAAACAACCACTAGAAAGATATACGGCACCAAAAACGAGAGAGCTGAAACGAGAGTCTTAGAGAGAACTCTATACTTACACTTTTTGGTGATATAAACACCAACTCCCCCACCTCTCTAGGGGTACGGCCTATCATTTCGTACGAGATTATAGCCCGGGATAGCAACTGCACGATCAGGGATGTGCTCATTCCACCAAGTTTCGGTAACTGCGAAAATGTCAAAACAATCATAACCAATAATGGCCTTAAGCTCATCGAGTTTAATGGAGTTTCCCCTAGGTGATAAGCTACGACAGTTTAAGTGGCCAATTTTACATTGACCAGCATAAGGATACAACATGTTTCTTAATTGCGCATTGTCCCTTATTATTGGACCTAAATTGTCACTAGCGGACATCAATGATAACAATTAAATTCATGCCTGGGGAGATATATGAGGAGTGTAGACAATAAATACAATGCATTAAAACTAACATTTCCAAAGAAAAAAGGAAAAGAAAACATTTACTATTATCATTTCTAACTGGTTGCTCATATGATTATTAGCAAAGATTTAGGAAGACAGGAAAATTATGGCATATAATTATAGTGGAGGAGAAAAAAATTGTAAAAAATAGTGAATTTGATTATTTCAGACAAGAATCAAATGAAAAAAAGCTATTCCATAACTCATAATCCATAGACCACTCATAATCCATAGACCCCCCTGACTGCTCATCATCTCCCTCGGCCGGCATATGGGCGGCTGATGAAGACGAAGAGCAAGCATGGAGGCCCACATGGATATGGAAACAATACCACAATTTTAAAAGTATACAATATATACCGCTTAAATGTACTTCAACGAAGTATATACATACATATATCATAAAACAATGTCCAAAAAGGAATGAAATAAAGCAAAAAAAAAAAACAGTAAGCATCAGCCATAATGAGTAATAAAACAATTTGTCCCAATAAAATTGAGCGAGAATGTGTCTAAATTCAAGATAAAAAAAAAACATTATAGCTGATCTATACCATACACATATACATATGTATATGTATATAAGAGAATAATAAAATTAGGTGAATAAATTCCGTATAATCATGACATACTAGGTAGTGGAATTTGTTTTTAACAAAGCAGCACAATCATCAGCATTCAGCAGGACTTCTTTACCATTTATTAGGGTCACTTTGCTTTTTGGATTTATGGCGTCAATTATCCGGAATTTTTTTTATTTGCTTATCAGATAGCAGCCTTCTACCAATAGCATTTAATTTGGTGGAGAGTGGCGAGAAGTGATCGTTAAGAAAAAGGCTTTTCTCAATATTTATATCACTAGATATACTGGTATTTCTAGCACCATTATTTACAACATCGGTGACTAGTAATGGACAGGATTTCACTGACGAAAAATAAGCCTTCATTATTTGATCACGTACTTTTATATTGCTAAACTTTACTAGCACACATTTCTTATTGTAAATGTAGTGGGCATTATATATGTTTTCAGATGCAAATGGCACTTTATAGAACTTCGCCAATTCACATACATAGCCAGTTAAATCGGACAAACCAGCCGGCAAGCCACATATAATTATATCAGAACGGTTAAGCTTTCTGTGCAGAAAATTATTTTCATTTTCAAAGTGGGATATTTTCGTGTTTGTTACGGATTCAATTTGGCTCATATGCTTATTGCAGTCGACTATATCAGCTTTTAAATTGTTAATGCAGGATGAGACTTCAGTTTTTAGTCCGGCGACAATGTCATCTAGAGTGTTTTTTAATCCTTGTGTGTCAGATTTGTTATTCGAGATGATTTCTTCAAACCTGCTGTTTAATAAAGCAATGTCACTGCGTAAAGTATTTATAGCGGCAAAGTGCGGGCTTTTTTTACACGGTGAGCACAACATGAAGCTGAGACTGGCGAATTTTCCCATGATAGTCACTACTTCTTCGCTGATGTTATCACAGGTTGCATGGATCCATAGATTGACAGACAGACATCGCATTGGACAGCAGACTGGCCATTTGAACAATTTTTACGGCAGATACCACATAAATCATTTTTACCGCTAGCCATAATTTATGTAGTAATCCAACAAGTACCAGCAGCAGAAGTAATAAGAAAAATTTGGCGAGAGAAAAAAATAAAAAAGAGCTTTCTATCACTACTCCAGACGAGTGAATCCAATAAGACGGCAAAAACGATATATTACTTGATCGGTTTAACTAGGTTTACAATTTTTTATAGGCGGAAATTTTTTTTTAAAGAATTTAAAGCGCTGTCATATGGCAGCCAAAAAAAAATACACGTTCACTCAGGCAGAGTTGCCATATCTCTGTATTACGTTGTCTAAGTATCTCATTTGGTAGGCGAAGTTTTTGGTGGAATATGTATCAAATAGTAAAAATTACATGAAAAAGATGTATGTATTTTGTACTTTACGGTAACCGATTTTAATTGCATTTTGTACTGTATGCTAACTAATTTTTTTTATTTCATATAAAGCATATGTATGTATTTTTTTGTATTTATCTACTATGTATATATAAAGAAGCTATCCGAAGGAGAGCGAAATATCGCCAAAAATATTCGAATAAATTCACAAAATGTATACGATAAAAAGAACTTCAGCTCAAGAAAATGATAACATTAAATCAACTTAAGCAACACGAATCAGGCTCATTACAAGATGAATGTATTAAAAAGAATTATTTCTCTTAAAGAATATTTAAAATTTAATAGCTGAAATTGTTAATTATATATTAATGCATAAACATATTAATATTAATGCATAAACATTTAGAAAAAACGTATTCTTTCAGTTTTGAAAGCAGTTAGCATGAGCTACTAAATTTTATTAAAAGAAATTACCCTAAATTGCAAACTAAAGTCTTTTATATAAAAGTTTTATTATTCTTTTATTTTAATTTTATTTACAAGGTGGTCAGCAGCCAGTCTATGTAGGGGGAACAACACAGTATTCTTCCGGATACTGTGCCGTAACTGCTAGGCTGTGCAGAAGTGCGACTATAACCTCCTCGTGGTGGCCACTGGTAACAGATATTCCAGTAAGGTCATGTCTCTGCTGGAATGTCTGGCAAATATAGTCGGGCTGAGAGAGAAAACTCTACACAAACTCGTATCCAAGAGGGAACAGCATATCTCGGGGGATGAATGGCTTGTGGGTTAATCTAGTCGCTAATATGCGGACTTGGGACGCTCAGGCAAGGTCCCATTTAATTAAGAGCCCTACTGCGCTACCGGGGCACTGGCGTAGTGGACCGTATTTTCCCATTTACTCGTGGGAACAAAATAGAGATGAACACAAACAAACAAAACAAAACAAATGGCGAAAGTAGCCACAAAAGCTTTAAGGAGGACCCAGTACCTCAAAAAGAAGAAGAGGCAACCAAGTCCTCATCAGAACCTGGGGCGAGAGTAGCTCCCAAGGGAAAAATATTAAGGAAAGGCCCAAAAGACTTAGCGGTCGGTGCAGTCAAAAAGAGGCTAGCGTACTTCCTCAGAAAGGGATTTAGTAAAGAAGAAGCAGACTCCAATGCCTCAGATAACATGAAATACGAAAGTTGTATTTCTTTGCCTCAATATCTCTTATCAATATCTCCGGTAATAACAGACGATATTAGAATAATTTAAAGGTAGCATGATATTGTGCTATAATGGCCTATAAAGGCCCAAAAGACTTAGCGGTCGGTGCAGTCAAAAAGAGGCTAGCGTACTTCCTCAGAAAGGGATTTAGTAAAGAAGAAGCAGACTCCAATGCCTCAGATAACATGAAATAAGAAAGTGGTATTTCTTTGCCTCAATATCTCTTATCAATATCTCCGGTAATAACAGACGATATTAGAATAATTTAAAGGTAGCATGATATTGTGCTATAATGGCCTCTTGACACACAAGCACACACATTTTTTTCTTTCATATATGTCTATTAAAAGCAAAGTAGTTTTGATTTATTTGAAATATCATTTTGTTTTATAATATGCAGCTTTATGATATAACGCAGTTTTATGAAATAATGTACAGTCTCGTAGTCTAGAAGTCTCATAGTCTAGAGAAAAAAATTGTAAAAAAATAGAATCTGAAATGATCATAATTTTATAGTTAGGAGACCGTAACGCATCATAGAACACGGTGGTAATGAATTGAAAATATGTTTCATTTGTTGCGTAGTGTTATTATATGTATGTGCGAGTATGTACTGCTTAAGTGTTAAGGTAGTTGCACCATAATATACTGCTGCAAGTAACTTGTTCTATCTGCCATTATTACACAGTATTTTGGTTCATTTTTTGTGAGCTTTAATAATTTTAGTTCTGTTACGGCTTCTGTTGCTCCAACTGGAGCTGTTGTGTGGCTTTTCTCTTCTTTTTGCCAACATCACTTGATAAGATGCCCATCAAAGTTAAATTTTCTATTTCATTTTGTTGTCTTTTTAGAGTATTCTGCTGCTCGACAAGAGTAATTCATCTTAGATCAGAAACCTTTCGGCATTTGCGTAAATATCTGTAAGAAAACATAAAGCTAAAAAAACGAAACTCAATATAAAAGCTGCACATGCTGAATATAGACCCAATAGAAAATGCACTCTAAATAGACATGATAGAATCATATCTTCGTTGTTTCCCAAGGGATTTCTATCAACTTTTTCCCGTTTCAAATGCTTAAAATTACCGTTCAAACAAAACATAGTTGTTGTAAATCGCGTAATAAAGTTAAAATGGTAAAAATGTAAAAATATGCACATTTTTCAGAGAAAAATTTTTTTTGGGCTCGAAGTTGCTTATGAGGTGCCAAAAAATTTCTATATTTATTATTGAAAAAAAAGTATCATGGAAGCTTTCCAAAATATAATTAAATCCATTAAAAAAAATAAATGACTCATGCATATTTTTTTAGATTAATTTTTTTAACCACCAAATCACTTTTTACAATTATAGAGAGTTTACACACTGACTTTACCCCATAATTGGTTATCACGTTGAAACCAAACAAATTCGTTTTTGATGTACATTTTTAACAACGAAGCTACTCATAGCTAGATGTTGTTAAGTAAATATGTAGAATCATATTCCCAAAATAATTTTCAGAATGCATCCTTCTGTAGCAGGTATAGCGCAGTAGCTGATACACCGGTGCCAAAATTTAATATAAAAGGGCTGCAGTTGCTAAACCAGCAGTGTTTAATTTCGCTAAGCCAGCATCAAACTGATTTTCATACAAACAGTAGTGGAGTGCAATAAAAGTGTTATTGTTCAATAAAACAGATGTGTCGGGAAATAAGCAAATTTTCACAGGATTTTTACGATTGTACTCACCCTTGAACGATTAAATTGAGTGAAAAAATACACATCAACTTAATCCGTCTGGTGTCGGTTAACTAGTTTGGATGGTAAAAAATAACGGTTATTTTAAACTTTTTTCAAAAAGTAGGTATTTCTTTATTCATCAATAACTATCGTGTTCGCTTCAATGTTATGCCAGCGTTTTTTCCAATCCTCGAAACACTTCTGACACGCGTTTTTTAGTATCGCCAACAGCTCCTGCTTCTATTTTTCTTTTATCTCCTCAGTCATAGCAAAACGCTTTCCTTTCATCGGTATCTTCAGTTTTGAGAAGAGGAAACAGTCTGGGGTGCCAAGTCCAGTGAATACGGTTTTGTTTTTGGTCAAAAAAACTCAAGCACAAGCATCGATGTGTGAGCTGGTGCGCTATCATGGTGCAGTCGAAGAAAACAATGAGCAAAACCTTCACACTTAACGTGCCTTTTTCGGTCTTGGCACTTCTGGATGCTTCCGTTGCGATGATTGGGCTTTGGTTTCAATATCATAGCCATACACCCACCCATGATTCGTCACCAGTTGTGACCGCTTTGAGGAAATCTGGATCATCGTTGACGATGTTCAACAGCTCCTGAGCGATGTCCATGCGACGTAGTTTTTGCTCAAAATGTAGCATTTTGCACATTATTGGCTGCCGCACGTTCCATGCCTAAAATATCTGTAAAAATTGCTTGGCATGAGCCGAACGATATGCCAACACCATCAGAAACGCCTCTGATAGTGATGAGACAATTATCCAAATTCATTTATTTTTCACTGCTTCAACGTTTTGATCAGTTGTTGTCGTGCTCTGGCGACCAGGATGAGCATCGTGATTGACGTCTTCTCGGCCTTCCTTAAACCGGTTTTACCGCAATTGAACTTGTGTTCTGCTCATGGTGGACTCACCGAACGCCACAGTCATCATTTTAAATGTCCTTGTACATTTAATTTAATTTTTTACACAAAACTCAATACATTTTCTTTGATCCGTTTTTTCGAATAGTAAAAAATCGACTAACTTTTTCATCTGTCAGACACAAGTTGACAATCCAAAATGGCGGATATTGGCAACATATGTATATAACAGACATGTGTACCAACATAACAGAAAAAATTTGAAAATCGAACATGCGTAACTCACGAAATTTAAAAATAACGATATATTTTGATCAGACCTGATATATCGCTTAAGTATGCTGGGTGCCAGGACTTCAGTCGCCTGCAACTGTCTGAGTTCTTCGTTGAAATGTTGTATTAAACGAATTGTATGTCTAAGGCTGCTGTCACTGATGACTTCCTTTGGTGTTTTGACTTTTACATCTCGATTTATGTTGTTATCTCAAATGTACTATTCAGCTTTAGAAAGAAAACAGTTTATTTTCAAAATATCAATCTGGTTTCAGAAAAAAATTTTCGTGTGAATCTGCTGTAAATTTTGTTATAAATCAGTGGAAAAACTTTGATAAAAAAAAAAAATTGTGGCTTTATTTTAAGACTTTAAAAGAGCGTTTGAAACTATTGACAGAAAAACTTTAATCCAGATATTATATATTATATGTACGGCATCCAAGGCAAAGAGTTCAAATGGTTTGAATCATACTTTAAAAACAAAAAGCAAACCACTAAAGTTAATGGAATAAAATCTGATACAATTATTAATGATTTCGGCGTCCCACAAGTCTCAATATTGGGTGGTTTATTGCTTATTATATATATTAACGATCTGTCAAATATAATAGATAAGAGCGAAGTTGTGTTATACATTCGTATAAAATAGTGCATGAGTTGTTTTGGCAGATCATGATTGCGAAAAGCAGTGGTCCAAGAATTGACCCTTGAGGCACACCTCTAGATAAACCTAGCGAGGAAGATTGGGCATTTTTCCAATAAACGAATAATTAAAAAAGTGTCTCAGCTTCATGGACAACATTCCGTGATCAACCGTATCAAAGGCTTTTGAATGATCAAGAAGGACCAAGAAGTTTAATTTGTCTTCATCTAAATCGCGTCGTATATTTTCAGACACATCCAGTAGTGCGGAAACACAGCTATGATTTGTCCGTAAACCGGACTGTTTATCGAACAACAACTTATTATCATTTATGTATGATGACATCTGAAAATTAAAAACTTTTTCTAGGACTTTAGAGAGATAACACAGTATAGCTATTGGCCTAAAATCAGTTTTTGGTATTGGCACTATTTTTGCAATTTTCCATTTCGACGGAAAGGTGCTAGTCATTATAATACTATTGAATAAGTGTGTTATATAAGGCAAAAGTACAGGCAATAACATCCTTATAAATTTTGGATGCATGTTATCGCAGCCCACCGCATTCGACTTAATTAAGTTGAGGCAAAAAAGGACTTCAGATTGACTTACGCAAGAAAATTGAAAGAGATTACTAAGGGTTTCAGGGTTGCTAGTACTTGAAATGTTGTAAAAGCTCTTATCAGCTGGCACCAGGTTTCCTCAAACCAAAAAAAATAAAAAATATATAAGCAACACCATTGTTCCGTTTTAATTTTTTTTATATTTTTGTAGCTTCTGCTTTCAAAATATTTAAGCAGATGGGTAAAGGCGACATTTGTAGTAGTGTGTTCATGTAGCCTGCTGCGCCGAATGTGGTTATAGCATAAATGTTGAAATGATTGACTTAACTATTCTTATATGAATAGTGTTGAAGGTAAATAAACTGGACACCAAACAGTGTACATTCAGCTGATTTCCGAAGTGATTTGCTGCTCCGCTATTTCATATTCTGCCCAAAATGAGATAAGCTTTGTCGTTTCTCTATTACAACTGTCTAAAGATTTAGCAACAAATTTCCAACTGGTGCGAAAAAATAGAATGCTGCTTTTGAGCAAATACTTATTATGGAAGTTACACTACGTGTGTAAGCTGATGAAAGCAAAAACACATACGTATGTAACAGAGCAGCTGCAACAATGGACAACACTGTTCCAGCGTCAGCAAATACGTTTGATTCGCATGCGCCACTCTCCGCAACGCATTCTTGAATGGATTCTACCAGCCACTGGCTGAAAATAAAGAGGAGCTGACATTACTTTTTCTTTCTTCTGCGTCTTTTGCGTCTTGAGTGCCAAAAACAACAACTACAGCAAGCGAAAAAAAACATGTGCATATTTGTGTATTGAGTTCAATGCTGGCGATGACGATGATGATGCATTGTGTTGAATGCAACAAATAATCAAATAAACAGCAGCAGTTCATAGTTTTAGTGAACGGCATGGGACGGTTGGACGGATGGACGAATAGATGAATGTTCTTTAATTTGTTTTTTGTTCGCTTGTTTTCTTTTTTATGAATTTTTCACATGTTGGCGCAAATTTGTTTTTTTCCATCGTTAGTTTTGGGGTAAGTGCAGCAAAAACTATTATTTAAGTGTGTCTGAATGTGTGTGTTGGAGATGTGTGTGTATATGAGAAGGTTTGTTTGTGTGTGAATTTATTTTTATACTTACAGAAGAAATAATGAAAATTTTAACAAAAATAATTTGAAAAAATGAGGAAAATATAACAACAAAACTTTGCCGGGTTGAAGGGATTGTTACACGTATGACGATGTTTTTGTTGGATTATGATGAGGATGAGAATGGCTGATTGCATAGGAGCTGTACATATATATGTACATACATGTGTACTTTGCCAGCACTTGGAGGTCACTGAACGATCAATAATTCAGTTCTCTTCTTACGTCCGTTCATCAGTTCATGTATACGTCCTTCCGTCCGTTTGTTTAGGCATTTAATCGTAGGTTCGGTTGTTTGTTTGTCTCTCTTTTATTTTATTTCTTTTGAAGTGTTTTTGTTTTGTTTTTTTTTGTTCAAATACAAGCTGCAGCCAGTAGCTTTATATTTAATGCACAAATTGCAGCTGCAGTGCAACAACAGCAGCCGCAACGAAAACGACAATAGACCAAACATCATTTTGAACATGGTGGCGTCGTTTAAGTTTTTAATTTTTTTTCGACAACATAATTGCAATGCATCATTCTCCTCATCATCCACATCAACATCAGCAGAAGCAGTGGTAGCAAGCAACATCATACTTTGTATATTATTATTATTATTATTTGTGTGTTGCATGTTGACTTGTGGTATTTATATTTTCTAACTTATTTTTATATTTTCTTCTAGTTTTGGTTCGAATTAATATAAGTTTTTTTTGCAAAAAATTTTCGTAAGTGCCTCCCAATTAAATGTTTGTGTCTGATGATGCTGACATCTTTTTTTTTCTCTTAATTTGTAGTTTGCTATAATTGTAGTGAATATCTGTATGTTAATTTCTAAGAAATTTCAACTTCTACAATTTTGAGACATTCAAAGTATTTCAAAAGATAGAAAAGGTAGTTATTCAAACTAGAACAGCTTAAATACCAGTATGATCCAGTAATACTTCCCGCTATGAATATTCACGGTACAAATATTTAATACGAAGTTCGGTAAACTCAGTACATTGTCGATGCCTCAAATCTTTTGTAGCCTTACTTGGTATATACACATTTTATTATATTTTAGATGATCGAAAATACGACAATTCTCATTTGCTATAATTTTGCTATGAGAATACTCGATTTACTACGTTTTTGACGCCCTGAGGCATCGACGCAATGTTGGGTTCATTACAGTGCTGTATTATGAATACAGTGAATGTATTATTGAAGAGTGGCAGGTATACATTTTGTAATACAGGTATCTTGTATATCAGTAACAAAGTTTAAATCAAGGATCTTAAGGTAATTATGTGATTAATTTATCCGTTCATTTGAAAGGTACTCATATTGTGTATAATATTAATACTACTTTGGTCGAACTTTTACAATTGTTAATTATCTACTGGGCTCTCAAATTCGGTTTTACTTCCGAAGTGAGAAACGAGAAAGGTTTATTTTTTTGCAATAAAATTGTGGTGATCAACATAATCGGAGAAGACAAAAAAGGTAAAGTTGTAGGTTAATTACAGACGGTCAATAAAGAAAGGCTACAAATAGTAGGACGGTGCTTACGATGCAACTTCGGAGTTGATGATCACTATGGCGGACGAGAAACAGCTGTGTTATATTTCTCAGTTAATAAGTTTTCAATTTTACTAATCTTGTGTTCTTATTATTCGTCCTTTTATTTTATAAAATTATTTCTTATTAAGTTTCATCCGGCTCAAATTCTTTCTATATTATTTTTATGATTGATATTAATTAAACAAGACAAAGAAAACATCAAAGGCATTTAGCAGGGTGGACAACTAGTTGTTTCGAGGCCACCACACTTTCTGGTCAGCACCTGTCCTTGAAGTCAGAGGCTCATGTTTCTAATGGAGATTGGGAATTTACTCTGAGAAAAATGATTTACCTGATATTCCCGTCAGAAGTAAGATGCATATGTACGCGGATGACACTCAAATCTGATATACTAAATAACATTTGAGAACGAACTAACCTCTTGAAATGCAAATGTCTCATCTTGCTTCACAATATCATCACTTCGCAACAAGCATCATACTTATACTATAGAATTATTTTGCAAGATTTCAACGTGGTAGAAATATTATTCAACAAAAATATAGGAGCCTTTTATCTCAACTACAATTTTTAATACATACAACCAGTGTTTGGAACACCTTGTCAAATCATATTCAAAAACTAGGCCACGCAAATCTGTTTAACAAAGGGCTATTGAAATTTTTTAATTCCACCTCGTAATCCTATTTAATTTTTAGTGTAGTAACCGTGACGTTTATAACTTTGAAAGAAAAGCGTAAAACAAAAAGTGTATGTCACAATAAAAACTTTGACAAGACCCGCGCATTGTTTGTTTATCAATAAAATATTGAATATATAAAATATTTTATATATGTACTTATTTGTAGTTTTGTTTATTATATACATATGTATTTCAAATGAAATATGAACTTATTTATTTATTTGCTTTAAGAGCCAATTGAAATGTATTAATGCAGGTCCAAAAATGAACCTTTTTCAAAAAATATTTGCTGTATTTTTCAGCTGTCTACATATAGGTTTGTTTGAATATTTCTGATTCTCATTCTGTTCATGAGAATTATGGAATAAGTAGTTGAGTTTCAAACAAACTTTTAAGAATTTTTCAAGTCTACTGATGAGTTGATTAGCACCAACGAAATGTCGTCGGCATATAGACAGCTGAAAAATACAGCAAATATTTTTTGAAAAGGTTCATTTTTGGACCTGCATTAATATATTTCAAATGAATTTATTCATTAAATTTATAAAATTTATTTATTTATTTGGAATTTTTTTTTTTGATTTCTGTTGACGCCAAGAGAAAATAAAAGAAAATGAAAGCAGCTGATTGTCAAAGCGTGCAAAAAGATGAAAGATGCCCAACTTTTTGCTTTGCTTTGCGTCAAATAAAATTTATGTGACAAGTGCCATATAAACATGTACATTTATCTTAAATGTCAAAGCGTGTATGTAACGCAACGCGAAGCAACAGTTTTATCTGACACGGCCTTTATAGTTGGTTTTGCCACTTTGACTAGTTTTTATTTATTTATAATTTCTTCAATCTTCAAAGCTTTTGATTATGCTTTTCATTCTAGGAGGGTAAGTACATTTACATTAAAATAGAAAAAATTAAAAAAATCTCGGGAAACCACGGTTCTGCCTGGATGGATACAAATTTTACAGCAGGGCATAAGTGTAACATACCTATCAGCTGTAATATTTTGTAAAACTTTTTTATCTTCTCTAAAAGTTTTTTTCATAGAGAATGCAAGAGAGCCAGCCAGCTAATATGCCATTTTTTTATTCATTTGCGAAGATCATTATTATTATTATTTCGACTATGTACATATACACATGCATGTTAGTATGTATATTGTATTGGAAGTAGTATTGTATTTTTTTTTTGCTGACGATGTTCGTGTTTGTTGTAATTTGCGCACACTTAATACCTAAAAAAATGAAAAAAGTAGCTTCAGAAATGCCAGTGTCCGGCATTCTGTTGGATTGTCTGTCCCGATTATTAACTTCTCAAAATACTCCAAACTTATAAGAAATTACAAAAAGCCTTGAAGACGGTCAGTGACCAAGAAATTTTGCAAAAAAAAAAAAAAACAAGTAAGAGTGCTATATTCGGCTGGGCCGAATCTTAAATACCCTTCACAATGGTACATACATTCTGATTGATTTTTGGTGCGAAAAGTTGTTTTATTTGGCTTTTAAAGCCGATTTCTTGAAATATCGGGAGACGCTATATCTGGGGTATATATGGGCCGATTTTTTTTGAATTTCAATATCAGATCCACTACCGGGATTTAACACAGGCTGCAAAACTTTTATTTAAATAATTCTTAATATGCTCAAGTTCAACCACTGGGTGACACCAATTCTTTTTAATATCAATGAAATAAAGAAAAGCAAAATGTATTTGTTAATTATTTATCAGTTAACTTTATAGTAAAATTTATTTAACAAAAAATTGCATATAATTGCATTATTTTTGAATTATAATGCTAAACATTGCCATTAAGTGTGATTTTCTTTTCAATTTACTTACGTATGTGGGTACATGCATACGTTTGTATGTATCTATAATAGAAAACTCTAAAATAAATTCTTTATTATTGAATATTTTCAGTGTGTTCCATAAAACAATGATTATATACATACATATATACATACATACATATTTACATTGCTTGCTTTTACAAAATTATTTTTTTCTTGTGCACGTTGTTGATGATCTATTGCGTATCATCATACACATGTGTGTGTGTATGTACATATGTAAGTACGTAGGGAAACGCAAAATGATTTTTTGTGTGAATGAATTTGAAGACGCAATTGTTTAAAAGAATTTCATTGCGTACCCTTTTTTCAACAATTCTTTATATCACTTTCATTTTCAAGCTCGTGTATATATACATACACATTTTTACACCAAAGCAAAAAAATTGTTTATGCTAACATACTTGCATGCATACATACATATGTAGATACATACATACCTACATACATACAAACGTATCTACATACATACATACATACATACATACATACATACATACATACATACATACATACATACATACATACATACATACATACATACATACATACATACATTCATACATGATCGCAAATATTATATACATATGTATATAATATTATATACATATGTATGTACCATTATGATCGATTTTTGGTACCAAAAGTTGGGTGCATATGGGCCGATGTCCAAAAATTTTCTAATTTTGCCCCTAAACAGCCTGTATGTACCATTCCGACAAATTTTTAGTGCAAAAAACTGTTTCGTTTAGCTTCCAGGCCCGACTTCTTGAGATATCGGGAGGCGATATATCTCGAACATATATGGGCCGATGACAAAAAGATTTCCAGTTTTGCTTCTGACTAACCTATATGTATCATTCTGATTGATTTTTGGTGCCAAAAGCTGTTTTATTTAGCTTATAGAGCCGATTTCTTGAAAAATCGGGAGACGCTATATCTCAGGTATATATAGACCGATTGCAGACATTTTCAAATTTTGCTTTTAAACACCTTATATGCACCATTCTGATCGATTTTTGGTACCAAAAGTTGTTTTATTTGGCTTTTAGAGCCGACTTCTTGAGAAAACTTGAGGCGCTATATCTCGAGTGTATATGGGCCGATGTCCAAAGTTTTCTACGTTTGCCTCTAAATAGTCTATATGTACCATTCTGATTGTTTTTTAGTGCCAAAAATTGCTTTATTTGGCTTAAAAAGCGGATTTCTTGCAAAATCAGGAGTCGCTATATCTCAGATATATATGGACCGATTTCAAAAATTTTCCAATTTTGCTTTTAAACACCTTATATGTTCCATTCTAATCGATTTTTGATACCAAAAGTTGTTTTATTTGGCTTTTAGAGCCGACTTCTTGAGAAAACGGGAGGCGCTATATCTCGAGTGTATATGGGCCGATGTGGAAAAATTTTCCACTTTTGCCTCTAAATAGCCTATATATACCATTCTGATTGATCTTCGGTGCCAAAAGTTGTCTTATTTGGCTTATAAAGCCGATTTCTTTAAAAATCGGGAGACGCTATATCTCGGATATATATGGGCCGATTTCAAAAATTCCTTCATTTCTAGGATTTAATGGGCACTAAAAATGATATGGTTTAGTTTTTGAGAAAAAAATTTTTTTCAAAAACCTGAATACAAAAATTGCACAAAATATCCCTCAAAACCCGGTTTTTTGAATATATCTCGGCTATCCGTGGACCTATCTTACTGAGTTTCAATAGCAGACCCACTACCGGGGTTTCACACGTTTTAGCGAAAGAATGAGGTTTCTATCTCAAACCGTTTTCTCAGAAACGGTATTTCAACGACTACAGACGGACAGACGGACAGACGGACAGACGGACCGACGGACAGACGGACATCGCTCAATCGTAATCGCTATTGATGCTGATCCAGAATATATATACTTTATGGGGTCTTAGATGGATATTTCAATGCGTTACAAACGGAATCACAAACTTATATATACCCTTACACATTTATGTGAAGGGTATAATAATGGCAGGCCGTCTCTTGGTTTCGCTTTTTTTTCATACTCTTAATTTTTTGGTTGTGTGCGAATTCAACTTGAATACGTTTGAAAATTTGTTTATTTTATTCTTTATTGTCGGCTGCTATGGCTCTTGACTCTTTGTTTTGTTTTTCTTTTTTGGAAATTACCATATCCTCTGTGAAATCATCTTAAGAAACAGCCAAAAAAAAAAAATCAGTTTTTTATTGTCATTAAAATATTTGTAATCATTTATATCTCACTGTAGTATAAACAAAATTCGATTGTATTTCGTATGTTAAAGTAAGTCAAAGAGACATATATTATTCGAATATGCGTGCCAGGATATGCGAACGTTGCCACAGGTCCATATACACACTGAGAGTCAATAGCCGTTGCCGCTAATGCTCTAGTTATCCTTAATTTAGTTGCTTAATAAATGAAAATAATGGAGGTGACTAACTAAATTTCGGTTTATTTGGATATATGTATATGGGTATTTCCATGAAATGGTCCACCGTTAGTTAAAAAATCAAAACGCTCGCACAATTTTTTTAAGCACAGAAAATTAAAAAAAAAACTATTGACATTTTATTATATAAAAAAAATTTTAACTTATAATAATTTTAAATGATGGTAAAAACTTCTGAAAATATACATATGTTAAATTACAAAAATATGTATGAAGGTAAAAAGTGTCACGTGCGTAATGTAACGTGCGTAATCAAAACATTTTTTTTTCTTAGCCAACCCATGCACACTTGTTTTTGAACAAACCATGATTATAAAGGTCCATTAATAACCTTTATAAAAACATTTTTTCCGAAATAAAAATCTTCTACAATTCGCCTACTTTTGCAATATTTCATGCTGCTTTAAAAGGCACTTCCGTTTTTTGTCACGTGCGTAAGTCAACTTTGATCGCATGGAACTTGGGTACCCAGTGCTCAATTTTCCAATATATATACTTTTTGGAAGGAACTCATCACATTAAATGTAACAATGGCAAAATTCCATTCAAAAATTCCAACTCATTTATATTTTTATAATATTCAAAACAATTAAACGTGTACAAATGTCACGTGCGTAACCATGGAAACACCCATATGTATAATTTTTTTTTTAAACTATCAAAACTTTTTTCATTATTATTGTCCTGAAGCAGCTATCCGAAGGAGAGCGAAATATCGAAAAAAATAACTAAATAATTTTAATAAAATACATTTAGCTCAAGAAAATAAATACATATATAAAATAAAAAAAAGTGGTCGTACAAAACCAAATAGTAATAATGACATAAAGCTAAAAAAAAAATGGAAGCATTTGAACATGCACTACTACCGTATGGATTTGGGACTGATCAAATCGGATGTAATATTACAGCCAAAATCACTTGTAACTGGAAACTTGTATTGTTGTCTTGATTTATCTCTATCCAAATAATGCATAAGAAACAATGACCTTCCGAGCTGCTTATGTCGTCTTTCGTACTTTTCAACCTGTCGATGAAATCATGTTGTGTCAATACCCCCGAATCTGTCTGTAGCGTTGCTCAGAAGTCCAGCCTTTGTTGGTTTTCCTTCAGTTACAAGATAACATTACTTGCATACACCGGCAGATATCAGTAGCAATACAGGCATTAGCTAGCAAAAATTTAACAAAATTTTTATACAACAAACCGTCTACCAGATCAGCTAAGCAAAAATTTTATGAAGTTTGACTTCCCACTAGGCCGAGCGTTACCGTTTGCAAACACTTTGAACAACAGCAAACAGACCGAGCGCATCCTAACTCGCCCCCTTTCGACATGTCGAAGTTTACTTGAGCATAAAAGATGAACTTGGCAAAACACCTTCGAAATGTAGGCAAAGGTCAGCACTCTTTGCATTGGGATATATCCCAAATTTCGCATAATTTGTTCAAAATGCAAAAAAATGCTTATTGCACAAAATTTGTTTCTGCTCTTTCAAATATTTCATCGCCCCTACCTTGCCTTTAGCATTCATTTGATGTGATATCTCCGTGTGGTGCCCGTAAGCTATTGAGTACCGATACTTAGCATTTGCAATTTTGTTTAATGCTCAATACTCAACAACGGTTGCAGGGTACTTTCAGAGCTGCACGTTTTGAAAACTTGAATGAATAATATGCAACCAGGTTTGAAAGTAAAAAAAGCAACATCAAAAATTGCAAGGAAAAATAAATTGTGCTAGTAATTGTCTACCAAGACCATCTAATCGCATATTTAAACTTTTATGATGCATTAGGTCTGCTTAGGGATCTGTATTCACATTGAAAATAGGTATATATTACTAAGATTTCGCTGTTTGTTAGTCCGCCCTACAAAGTACCCATTATCGTTTATTATTTAACCCAATGTATGTATTTAACCCAATAATTACTGTGATTCAGTACTCAGCATTGAGCGCCTGCGTGAAAACTCTCTCCAAAATCTTTCAAAGCTTATGAAAGTCGCAGATATTTTGAGATAGAAATATTATTGTCCTTCTTGCACAAAACACTCCATGCTGGCAGAGTAGTTAGATAAACAGCTGTTACAAAAAGGAATTATTACATATTTCGAAAAAAATTCTTAAAAATCAACCAACATACAAATTTTACGTTTCTCTGTTAGTATTTCATACGATAGTGTGAAAGTACGTGCAAAGGACTTTAAGTCTAAATGCATCGAAAAAAAAAACATTTAACAAAATGAAAGTTTCAATTTTCTTTACACCATCTAAACATAACATATCAAGCCTTTGCTGAAATAGAGTCTCAACTCATAACAGCTTGATTTGCAGAAAACGAATTGAAACTTTTACGATAACGCACAACTTAATTGTAAAACAAGTAAGAGTGCTATATTCGGCTGGGCCGAATCTTAAATACCCTTCACAATGGTACATACATTCTGATTGATTTTTGGTGCGAAAAGTTGTTTTATTTGGCTTTTAAAGCCGATTTCTTGAAATATCGGGAGACGCTATATCTGGGGTATATATGGGCCGATTTTTTTTGAATTTCAATATCAGATCCACTACCGGGATTTAACACAGGCTGCAAAACTTTTATTTAATTAATTCTTAATATGCTCAAGATCAACCACTGGGTGACACCAATTCTTTTTAATATCAATGAAATAAAGAAAAGCAAAATGTATTTCTTAATTATTTATCAGTTAACTTTATAGTAAAATTTATTTAACAAAAAATTGCATATAATTGCATTATTTTTGAATTATAATGCTAAACATTGCCATTAAGTGTGATTTTCTTTTCAATTTACTTACGTATGTGGGTACATGCATACGTATGTATGTATGTATGTATCTATAATAGAAAACGCTAAAATAAATTCTTTATTATTGAATGTTTTCAGTGTGTTCCATAAAACAATGATTATATACATACATATATACATACATACATATTTACATTGCTTGCTTTTACAAAATTATTTTTTTCTTGTGCACGTTGCTGATGATCTATTGCGTATCATCATACACATGTATGTGTGTATGTACATATGTAAGTACGTAGGGAAACCCAAAATGATTTTTTGTGTGAATGAATTTGAAGACGCAATTGTTTAAAAGAATTTCATTGCGTACCCTTTTTTCAACAATTCTTTATATCACTTTCATTTTCAAGCTCGTGTATACATATGTATGTACATACATACACATTTTTACACCAAAGCAAAAAAATTGTTTATGCTAACATACCTTCACGCATACATACATATGTAGATACATACATACCTACATACATACAAACGTATCTACATACATACAAACGTATCTACATACATACATACATACATACATACATACATACATACATACATACATACATACATACATACATACATACATACATACATACATACATACATACATACATACATTCATACATGATCGCAAATATTATATATATATATGTATATAATATTATATACATATGTATGTACATATGTACCATTATGATCGATTTTTGGTACCAAAAGTTGGGTGCATATGGGCCGATATCCAAAAATTTTCTAATTTTGCCCCTAAACAGCCTGTATGTACCATTCCGACAAATTTTTAGTGCAAAAAACTGTTTCGTTTAGCTTCCAGGCCCGACTTCTTGAGATATCGGGAGGCGCTATATCTCGAACAAATATGGGCCGATGACAAAAAGATTTCCAGTTTTGCTTCTGAATAACCTATATGTATCATTCTGATTGATTTTTGGTGCCAAAAGTTGTTTTATTTAGCTTATAGAGCCGATTTCTTGAAAAATCGGGAGACGCTATATCTCAGGTATATATAGACCGATTGCAGACATTTTTAAATTTTGCTTTTAAACACCTTATATGTACCATTCTGATCGATTTTTGGTACCAAAAGTTGTTTTATTTGGCTTTTAGAGCCGACTTCTTGAGAAAACTTGAGGCGCTATATCTCGAGTGTATATGGGCCGATGTCCAAAATTTTCCACGTTTGCCTCTAAATAGTCTATATGTACCATTCTGATTGATTTTTAGTGCCAAAAATTGCTTTATTTGGCTTAAAGAGCGGATTTCTTGAAAAATCAGGAGTCGCTATATCTCAGATATATATGGACCGATTTCAAAAATTTTCCAATTTTGTTTTTAAACACCTTATATGTTCCATTCTAATCGATTTTTGAT
The DNA here is from genome assembly GCA_963662145.1 of Sturmia bella. NCBI lineage: Eukaryota > Metazoa > Arthropoda > Insecta > Diptera > Tachinidae > Sturmia > Sturmia bella. The sequence goes on from OY759168.1 coordinate 71,310,294, forward strand.
ACCAAAAGTTATTTTATTTGGCGTTTAGAGCCGACTTCTTGAGAAAACGGGAGGCGCTATATCTCGAGTGTATATGGGCCGATGTGGAAAAATTTTCCACTTTTGCCTCTAAAGGGCCTATATATACCATTCTGATTGATCTTTGGTGCCAAAAGTTGTCTTATTTGGCTTATAAAGCCGATTTCTTTAAAAATCGGGAGACGCTATATCTCGGATATATATGGGCCGATTTCAAAAATTCCTTCATTTCTAGGATTTAATGGGCACTAAAAATGATATGGTTTAGTTTTTGAGAAAAAATTTTTTTTCAAAAACCTGAATACAAAAATTGCACAAAATATCCCTCAAAACCCGGTTTTTTGAATATATCTCGGTTATCCGTGGACCTATGTTACTGAATTTCAATAGCAGACCCACTACCGGGGTTTCACACGTTTTAGCGAAAGAATGAGGTTTCTATCTCAAACCGTTTTCTCAGAAACGGTATTTCAACGACTACAGACGGACAGACGGACAGACGGACAGACGGACAGACGGACAGACGGACAGACGGACCGACGGACAGACGGACAGACGGACAGACGGACATCGCTCAATCGTAATCGCTATTGATGCTGATCCAGAATATATATACTTTATGGGGTCTTAGATGGATATTTCAATGCGTTACAAACGGAATCACAAACTTATATATACCCTTACACATTTATGTGAAGGGTATAAAAAAACTAAATTTTTCTCTCAAGAGCTGAGAATGAACGTTACTTTTATAATTTCTTGCACAATATAAATGAACTGAGCCAAGAGATTGATGGAAGTAGCAATGGTTCCATACTACCGTGCAAGTGGTAAACAAAGGGGACCCCCTTTAGTGTTTATCTCTTATCTTATCTCTTACTCTTTATTGTATCGGTCGGGTATTGATATATAATGAAAAATTTTCAGCTCTCTACCTCTTACGATTCAAAAGTTATAGATTGGCGAATAGCGATTTTTATGAAATTGCACCTAAAAGAGAGATAAAACAACCTTTTTTTTTACAAAAAAAAAAAAAAAATTAAATAAACAAATTGTTTACGATGTTTACAGATCAAAAGCCGCCTTTTAAGGAGAATTGCCTCTTATAAGCGAGGTAATCCGAATTTCGAATGTGATCTTGTGGAGAAGTGAAGGGGGTCAAGAGTAAAAAAGCAATTAATGCGATAGCAAAAGCCTGTTTTTAAGAAACTCAGAAATAGGGGAGTTATTGAGTCAAAAGTTTGCGGTGTAAGCAAATTGGAAAAATATATGTAAGTACTAAAAAATAGTTAATGTGTACGAGGGTAAGCAGTTAAAGATTTTGCTATCGGCTTGAATAATTGGCAAGATAAAGCGCAAATCAGGGATTGAAGAAGTTTGCGCTACAAGCAAACTACACCAATTCTAAGTGCCAAAAATGCATCTAAAGAAAAAATTAAAATATTTGACACATAGACCAGCACAAACCGGTTACGATTCAAGAATTTTATGCTGTAAGCTAACATGAGCATTTTCTGGTGGCAAAAAATAGTTCTGATACTAAAACAGGTTTATTTGAAGGCCAGAAGAATTTGGTATCAGCTCATATATACCAAGATATTGGCACGAGCCGGCATGAACGTGATTTTTGAAGGGTATTTGAGAATCGGCCTAGCCGATTTAAGCCCAATTATTTGACTTTTTTTCTTTATGTTTAAATAAGTCTTTGTTATATAGCTAGCTTAACATAGAATGGCTCCAAATTCAGTTTTTTTGAAAATTGAAATTTTAATACCGTAATGCACAATAAGTAAAAATACATTGATTTCAAAACAGGAATTTTCTTGTTCCTTTTTTATATAAAGGCTATTTGAAATGTTTGTCAACTAAAGTGAACGTAGAATTGTCACAACTGACAAATACTTATTTCGACAGGTAAATTTTGTATGCGTGAATGTGGTCGTGATGAAATGTAATATAATTTAAAATCACTATTTTGATGCTGCATAAATCATACCTGAACTACTCTCATCAGAAAAATTTTTTTTTATTGAGTTCGTGCCAATGTTTTGCCACATGGGCTGGGTTAAATTGATAATTTTAAAATTTATATTGATGTTGCACTTTTAGGCCAAGTTCAAGTACAAAAAATAAACACAGATGCCTTAAACTTACGTGCATACAAACATGCATCAGTAATGGGCCCGCAATTGCTTAAATTTCTTTTAGTTCTTTTTTGAGTTTTATCTCAAGATTTTTTGACTTGTGGTAGGTTGGTTATTAGTCTGGTTTTTGTTGCAGTCTGTTTTTTGGGAACGACATGAAGGCAGCGTATGTATGTGTATTTGGTTTTTTTTGTTTTCGCCAAAAAAAAAATTGCGAAAAAAACTTGTTTAATGTAAATTTATTGATGTCTTCTCTTGCACACATTCGTTTTCATTCTGTGCGAAAATGTTATGTATTTCATTTTGAGGTTGAACTTGTTTTTAGTTTGGCTGAGTTTTGAGCACGTGGGTGAAACTCAAAGTTGTGAATTAAGCTAATTTGACTCTTGAATTAAATTAAAATACTAAATGTGCGGGCTGTTTGGACACTCCACTGCAAGAGCATCGTAACACGAGTTTTTGTCATATATGGATACCCACTAGCTGTAATGTTATGTAGTACTTGCAGGTTAGGGCTGTCACACGAATCTCATCTTTGCTGCAAACCTATTAGTTTCAGTAGGAGTGTAAGTAGGTTCGGTGTAGCAAACTTGTTATTTAATACCGAATGTGCAAGCTCAGGATTGTTGATCGAAAAGTGTTTTCTTGTTGGAAAATTGCAGTAATTTAGTCCTGATATTTTTTCACAATATCGCTTAATGTGCCTAAATTAGCCTGACAGCTGTTTTGGAAAATGTTGAAATTGTAGAACTGCGCTGTTATATGTTTTTGTACTTGGTCTCAATAGAATATGTAGAACAATTGCACCAAATCAGATAATTCCAAGCAGCGGCTCAACAAGTCGGATTCGTAATGTTTTCCAGAAGATTTACCGTCTAATTCATAAAAGTTATAACAGGTTTATAAAGCTCTTAATTGACAGATTTTCCATATAAATATGTCAAATAACAGTCTTATAAGCCTGTAATAATTTTTATGAATTAGGGGGTTATTATATAAAATCAGTAGTTATTTGAATTTTTCTATGTTTTCGATTGAGGTTCAGTCTGACAAAACGAGCAAACGGGAATTTTCAATAATGGCTACGGCATCCAACTTGAAGCAAATTTCACACATGCCTGATATTTTCGCTGGAACACATCCTGAAACACCATCAAGTACCGGAAGTCTTATATATGCATGTAGCTTATTACATAAAATAATAGAAGGTGGTATTTTACACGTGGCTGGTACGTAGACGGTCGATGCACTTTGAACTCGCTTGGGAGTTCAATATGACCGTTTAAGTGTTTTGGCCAAGCACTTGGATAAAGACATGTATGTATGTATGTACATATGTATTTATGTATGTATGTATGTATGTATGTATGTATGTATGTATGTATGTATGTATGTATGTATGTATGTATGTATGTATGTATGTATGTATGTATGTATGTATGTATATGCATTTCTCACTTATTGATATGCAAGTATTTGCCCAAAAACAACGTTAAAAAATAAAGTTGTGGTCCCGTTTTTCAGGCAAAATTGGAGAAACAAAAGCTTTGCACACAAAAGTGTAACCTTAAGTAGTTTTAAATCGAAAAACCAATAGCAAAATTACAATGGGCCTTAACTATAGTCAAAGACTAAAGTTGGTTCTTTTTAGAAACAAATTATAACTCAAAAAGTGTTGCTAACTATTTTCAAAAATAAAGATGGCTTTAAGTTGAACCAACTTTATAGGCTTTCTACACTTACTCACATCTTACATCTTTCATCATTTCTCTCAACATCTTTACAAGATGTTCATTTCTCATTTTGCTGTATTCAACATCTTTCGATTATTTTAATGTCATCACTAAAAAGAAGTTAAAACAAATGATAAAAATTTACACCATCACTAGAAAATATACAATTGTCAAACATTTTTACAATGAGCGTGAACGAACAATGTAAGCAAATTTTAATTAAATTAGACATAATAAAAAATTAGTAATACAATACTTTTATTTATGGTAAAAAAGAATAAAATACTTCGTGTTGTGTAATGTTTTTTAGTTTGCTCAAACACGTGAAATAATATTTAACAGATGAAAGATGTTGAAAATGTAATGTAAACAGCTTTTTTCAATTTTCAACATCTTCAACACACATCTCAAAGATGTGAGTAAATGTAAATCCGCTATTAAATGGGTGTCAGATTATTTATCGAAAATGCCAAGTTATTTATCATACAACTGGGTATTTACAAAACTAAGTAAAGTCCCATCTCCAATAAGATGACTCAAAAATTGTGTATAAATGTAAGCACACACCTATACAAATGTAAGATAGTGTTAGTAAGTAAACAAAAAACATCAAAGCGAATTGAATAAAAATTAAATTTCAATAAAAATTCTGATTGATAATATTAAAACTAAAAAAATGATTAAAACATATTTAATTTAATTATCTAATGTAAAAGAATTTGCATTAAAAAGTTTTTACGTTCAAAAGTGATATTTGTTTGAGCAAAGCTGTTGCTTAATAAGTTAAAGACATCTTCTGCTGGTTTTAAATTTATAGCAGACTTAGTTTTTTTTTAGCAGTGACTCAGAATTACTTAAAGCTCAATTTTTCAATGTCTATGGTTATGGCCCAATAATTTTGCTTTTCGAGGCATATATTTTGCCTTTTCCCCTTGTAAGATATAAGTAGTTAGTAGAACTTGGTTAATTCTTGCAACACTCACAAGCTACATTATAGCAGTGATGAATCTAAAAAAATAAATTTTGTAATAAATTTAGTGTCGGCATTGCAAGACATCCCGACACTGAACTATTTACATGGTCGAATACAATTCTAGACTAAAGGCAGTATTCATAGTAATTATTGTAAGTTTATTAAGCTTTTATTTGACGTATTTCTACGGAATATTTGTCAAATAAACGTGTAATAGTTTTTATCAATACGGGTGTATGCTTGTAAAATATGTGATTGTATTGCTCACCGTATGAGTGATAGGTTTAATTAGTACTCATACTGCACCTTCGTTCGCCGTAAAGAAGAACACAAAATTTTAATTTGTTACAAAAGGCTTAGGCCGCAACCGAGAGGCTGCATCCATATCAGTCCAAAAAATACTGCTCTTCATCAACAGCTAATAAGTAGGGGATAGGTTTTTCAAGCGGCTTTTAAGAATGCACGAATGAAGATGTTGCAAAGCCATAAAAATTTAATTTTTAATCACAAGGCCCGAAAAACTTATCTGGGGTTCGATACTGGGGTTCGATACTGTTGCCGCCTAATAAGTTTTATTATTTTCTATATAATTTTTAAGTTAAAAATTATAAAACAAAAAGTCAAACAGCTTAACTTTAAAGCTAAAATTTTCTAAACTTCGACATGTTTTGTTTTTTAATCAAAATCTACTTAGTTATATTATGAGATATCAGTAGGTTTGGAAGTTATGCCAATTTCCTTTCACTCACAATGCATTGCAGAGCCGGAAGTGATCATTTTCAATTGAAATTTTTCCAAATTTTCTACATTTTTGTTTTGTTTTATTGTCGTACTCAGTATGGCATGACGGCCTGATTTTTAAAATGATAAATTTTGGCTTTCCAATGCAACTTATAAAGATAGTTCAAAGTTTTCTTAATTCACGCTCCTTCAAAGTTTATATCGGTTCGACATCTTCTAATTCGTATCCTATGGCAGCAGGTTGTCCGCAAGGGTCTTGTTTGTCCACAGTTCTTTACAACTTGTACACTTCAGACTTTCCCCAATTATATTACTGCACAGTGTCGGTCTTTGCAGACGACACAGCGGTGCTGAGCTCTGAAATACTCTCGATAGATGTATTAACCAATCTGCAGAGAGCTTTAAGCGAATTGCAATGTTACTTCAACAAATGGAAAATAATGTTAAATTCTGACAAAACACAGGCAATATATTTTTCCAGAAAGCGTAAAGCATGTTTTTTACCTCAAAGTAACATTATGTTCAATAATTTTTCTATTCAATGGGAAGAGAAAGTTAAATATCTTGGAGTGATACTAGACTCCAAAATGAAATTCAAAGATCGCATTCATTATATAATAAATAAAGTAAATTTTCTCACACGCATGCTATACCCTTTTATAAATAGAAATTCTGCTTTAAGCATCAGCAATAAAATGTTAATACTAAAATCAATTACGATATTCAAAGGGTCGTCCTAAAGTCAGAAGTCTTAAAATAATAGCACGAAAATATATAACTGCTGTGAGCAACCTGTCATAAAGTAGTGCGCTATTTAAAATATGAGTCAGTTGTTAAAAAAAAGAAAGCCATTGAAATATTTTTGTTCATAATGCCAAAATAAGTGAAAAAACTAGCTATTAGATGTTTTGATAGCTGATTCAAGTAAATTTGAAATCAAATATGTCCATATTTACGAACATATACATATGTACATATATATTTTAAGGCATTTATTTCTTAGATGATATTAAAGTGAATAGATAAATTTATTCAAACTAAAACAGCTGGCGCCGGTTGAACGGAGTCGCTTCATGTTTTGGACGGTGGCCAGTACACAAGCGTTTGCGGGCTGCCAGTCTTCTAAGATTAGTATCTCATTTTTAGGTGATATGCATGGACATGGATGTTTATATAAATATCTGCGAAACACACACATGCGAACATTCGTATCGCACACAAACATATTTAGTCCATACTATCACACTTTGTGAGCATACATTTCATTTTTACCATATCGTACGACTGAGTAGGATAGTAAAACAAGACCTTCAGATATTAAACAAATGCATTCTTGTTTGGGTACATACATACATACAAGCGTTATGCGCATATAAGGTGTTTTTTATGTATATATAAATAATTTTTTTAGAATATAATTTGCCACAGGTAAATAATATCACCGGCTCGACGAATGCGTTTTAGCCGTTCGCCTCAGATGTTTGCTGTTAACTTATGACGAATCACTAAACACAGTCGATGAAGTCTTATTAATTTATGACTATTTTTGTTTGCAGCACAACAACAATTTTTTTAAACTATCATAAAATGTTAGTACTTTCTGACATTATGACACAATATGAGACCGTTTGAATACCGTAAATATTTCACGCCGTTATATACTACGCAGCTCCTGTCTGGTCGACCAGTGCCAGCTCTCACTTACACAAGCTACAAATATCGCAGAACAAACTATTAAAACTAATATATAACCTTCCTTGGTTTTATTCAACAGCTCGCCTACATTCGCTTGCAGACATAGAATTAGTTAAAGATCTCAAGACTAAATAAAAATTTTAATACCAGGTGCCGAAACTCATCTTATAATCATATTAATGAGCTTGCTCATCTTACGTAGTTAAGGTTTAGAATAAGTGTTATATAAAAATAAAGGTTTAAATAGGTTTTTGCTAAAGTTTTACCTCCAATACAATTTTGTCAATAAGTATGTATAAATTAAGTAATCGAATATTATAATTAAGCTGAAAAAGATACTAATCTTAAACTCTTTACAACTAATTATATAAAATTGTGATGTAACATATTAAATATGAAATAAATTGAATTGAATTGAATTGTCGCACTTAGGACAATAAAAATTTTTTGAAATGTATTGGAATTGCTGCAAATGTTTTGCGTGGATTTCCTGATATATTAATTGAAACTACATATTAAAAACATATATAGAATGTATAAATACGCCTGCAATCTCATGTATTTTTCATATTACGCAAGAGTAAGATTTCGGAAAATTTAAGTACCCCTAAAACAAACTACTAAACTTTTCGAGCTTTCACTGTACTTAGAAATTTATTTCATTCAATTTTAAATGAACCCACGTACGTTCGTAGGTATTAACAGATTGCCTGTCATTTATATTCTTTTTAACTTTAATTTTGGTTGATTTTAAGCTTTTTTTATTTGCTTTATTTTTTCTTGTTGTTAGTTTCGCAGTGCGTTGTTTATTTTTAGGCCCCCTCTAAAAAATCCATTTTCAGTTTCGATCAGTTTCAGTTATTTTCGGTTGAGTTTCTTTGTATTCCTGCGTGATATTTTTTCCTTTTTCTTTCTTTCGAGACTGCAAATGCAGTTTGTTTGGTTTCCAGTTGTGACTGTGAATGTTGTTTTTTGCTTTTTTTATTTTTCTTTCGGTTTTTGGTTAAAAGGCCATAAATTTACTCCACTGCCATAATTTTGTGTGATTTTCATTATACCAATATTTATGCAGTTTCAGAAGAAGAAGAAAAAAAAACTGCTCTGTACTCTCTGCTCTTGCAATGAATGGTGTGTTGGTATTTGTATGTTGTCTGTTTTGTTTGGCTGTCTGTTTGTCTCGTTTGGCAGGTTTTTTTTTTTTTTGTTAACTTTTAGTGTATTTTTTTTTTGGTTATTTTGTAAACTTTTTTCTTTATGTGTGCATGTGTTAAAGCGAATTTTGTCGTTTTGTGCATTTATGTGCTTTAGTGTGTTACTGTTTCGACTCTTTTTTTGGTGGCTTGTTTCACTTCTTTTTACATACTTTTATTTCTTGAGTTTTTTCTTAAATATGTATTTCTTTTTTTTTTTTGGTTGATATTGAATTTTCGTTTCTCAAGGCCAAACGTTCGTTGAACTGCATGTGTGTGATGCCATCGCGCCAAATTCTTTGTTGTGTGTGCGATTGTGTGTTTGAGAATGTTGTAATGCAATTTCATTCAAAATGTTTTCATTTCGTTTTCATTGGTGTTTTTATGATTGCCTCAATTTGTTTAACAACTAAAAGGGAAATGCATTTCTTTAGCAAGTTGTAATGGTGAAGTAATGAAAATACAAACGGACTGTTTTCCTGTTTTATTCATCACTAAAGAAAGTGGGAGGTAGAAACTGGATCTGTCGTTTAATTTGTTTGCTTAACGTATTGAAGTGATGTTTAATACAAATAGCTAAAGCTAGTCTTATAATTGAAAACATATGTAGATGTTACTAGGTAAGTATTTAACGATTGTATTTAACGCTTGTAAGTTTTGGAATGGCCTATGGGCCATACATTAGTATTAGCAATGCCGCGAATATCAAGTTTTAATATTTACGAGTACGAAAGCGAATATTTTTGTTAATAGGTTTGCACCGTACTTAACTTTCCAAAACTTTGTTAGAAAAAATTGTAAAAACTAGGAGATTTTTAAGCCGCTTTTGTGTTCCGTAAAGTGTAGCGAGTTTTACTTGAAAAACAAAAAATTAAAGACTTAGTAATATACCTACCTGAACTTAGTAACAGTTTGATCTGGTGCATATTAAAATTTGAGTTAATTAAACTCAATTATTCGTATGAATTTGCTTTGAGTTCAGGTTAGGGAACGTACCATGCAGCATGTTGAAATTCAAACAGGAAGATTTCTTTCTAAACCGTTTGTATAATAAGGTTTATTAACTAAAAATATAATTATAATTTCAGGGAGAATTAAATTGAATAATTTACAAAAGCTTACATTTGTTTTTCTTCCTTTGACCTCAAAAACGATTTCAACATTAAATAAAATTTCAATAGAAAATTAAACATAAAAACCATGAACAACTATTTTAAAATAATAGCAAATAAAACAAGTAAAATTTAACAAGTAAAATCAACACAGCACATTTTGGATGGTCTCGAAGACGGAACAATTTTGTTGTGGTCACTTACATATATACATACATATGTAGAAAGTTTCATAGAACATCTTGTATTAAGTGATGAGGAAAAATCGACTTCGAGAAAAAACAGGTGCTAGTGCCTTCTACATGCGACCAACACTTTCTCAAATTCTTATTATCGAAATTCCAAACACATAATTCTAGGAACACAACTGGGACGAACGACGAATTTCACCCAACACGACGAATACGCCGGTTGAAATTCGCTGTATAAATTCATCGTATGAAGCACAATAACGACGAAAAACAAAAATATCTCATTCACAGTTTTTATAATTTTATCTTATTTTATCTTATTGAACAGCTGATGGGGTGACCATATTAAAAAAATTGATTGCTAAAAAACTTAGCATTACCAAAATCAAAAAATTAAACACTACAAATATGTTTTATAATCTAATATGTTGCCTTTTTATTTTAAATGCAAAAAGTTAAAGCTAAGTAAGCACTTAAAATAAAAACTGTTAAAGTAAAAAAATTAACTGTTTTTACTAAAACACTTGAAAACTAAAACCCAAATGGCCACATGGTACTGATTTGTTCGTCGTTCGCCGGCGTAATAAATAAAAATAATTCTATTTCAAGTTTGCCGCCAAAAAAGATCAAGTTAACATCAAAACAAAAAAAAAAAAATGTACTGGTTACTTGGTGCAAAGTCTCAACTTAGTATGGAAAATAAAATCAAACTATACAAAGTAATCTTAAAACCAGTGTGGACCTATGGCATAGAACTTTGGGGTACAGCTAGTCAATCTAACGTTGAGATATTACAACGTTATCAATCAAAAACATTAACCCTCATTGCCAACGCTCCGTGGTATATGACCAACAAACAAATTCACAGAGATCTTAAAAATCCTTTTGTTATGGATGAAATAAACAGATTTAATTCACGATACGTTAACCGACTTAGTAACCATTGTAATATAGCAATTTCCCTGCTAGATGAAACAAATGAAATTAGGAGGCTTAATAGGCTTCATGTTTTAGATCTCCAGTATAGAAAAGAGCTTTTATGTACATACACACATAACACTAATTTAATAATATTTTTTCGCTCAAAAACAGTTTATTAAGCTTGGTGTAGTTTAATAACTGGGGATAATGTTATTGTATTTAATTTTATCGAATTTACTAAATATTGTAAAATAGATTGTAAATAAAAAGATTGGTATTAAAAAAAAAAGTTCGTACAAGTTCTACCGACGCTGTGACTGTGTGCATTTTCACAAACACCAATGTGTTTCATTTTTGACGGCGAATATTCACGGCGAAAAATTCGTCGTTCATCCCAGTTGTGTTCCTAGCATAAGGTCAAATGAAACCGGAGATTCCATAGGTAATGCATATGCATATTTAATGAATTTAACTCTAAGATACAAGTGCAAATGATGGTGATGGAGAAGATAAATTAGCAGCTTCCAAACTCGTTTGACTCGAAAAACTATTGAGGTGTATTTAGCAGCAGTGCGGGTAGCAAATGAAATGAACCAACTGAAATCTTGGAAAGAAAGCGAGAAAAGATACGAGCTTCTTTCGCCAATAGCAATGAAATATTTTGAGCCACCATCAAAAAATGTTCCTAGCAAACGGATGTTTAGTGGGACCTAACTTATTTACCATGTGGTGTGCATCTGAATAGACTTGAAAGTGAAATGGCATCGAATCTCATATTTTTGATTACTTACAATTTTATGGCTGGTTTTATTTAGCATCTTAAAGTATGGATCTCCTAAAACTCTGGAGCCGTAATAAAAATATACAAATTTCGTAGGACTCATAAGAAATTTTTTCACAAGATAAAATCTTAATTACCTTGTATTTCTTATTTGTTGGTGGTTAATTGTAAGTAATATATCATAAATGCAGCTGCTACTGTTTGCAGTTTTGATTAATAGCATGTTTACATAAGCGTTGCCCAAGATCTCAGTTAGCTTTGAATGCATGTTCTTAACATAAGTTAGTGTCCATTAAAACTCGTTCATTCCCTTTTGCTTTCAACACGAGCTTAACGTTGTAGTATTATGAATTTTGGTTTTACTGGCGTAACATAAATATGAACCATCTTTATATACGATGAATGGATTTCAATTGATTTAAAGGCAAAACAATACATTGATCGCAATTACTTTGTTTTTGGTACTTTATAAATTTATGTAAAAGATTTAAAAATAATTTCAAAATTATTACTACTCTGCTCAAAATAATGTGCGAACGTAATGGTAAATAATATAGAAACATTTTTATGGGCGAATTTAAATAAAATTGAGCTATTGAAAATTTCATTATTCTCAATAAACTAACTACGTAATTGCCATTTTATCTAGGAAAATCTTAAATTTAGAGCGAGCTTTTTTGCTATGTGATTGAGCCTTAGCTTATATCAAATGACCACATTTGATATAAGCCGCTGAAGTTATTAAACTAACGGCTCCAAGCACCCTGCCATGCTCAATCATATTTAGTCAATTTTAGCAAATATCGTCTAAAAAATATAGAACAGATACATGTATATGATCAGCTGATTACAACTGTTCATGGAGCAACTTATTTGCTACATGGCTACTTTTTGCTACGATTGGCAGCCCAAAATCTATTTAACAGCATCAAGCTTTTAATAAGCTTAAGCAGCTCTGCCAAACTAGTTCATTACATCTACCGCATGGTAACAGCTCCCTGAGATACATTTGGAATCCTGAAGATGGCTCTAAAGAATCCATTGCCTAGAACTGTCAACTATGCCTGTACTATCCCCAATCACTATATTTCACCCGAGGAGGGCTATTTTACCAATAACCTGTTCGAGAAGCTTTTGAGCCCTCCCTCAATCCCTCAAGATACGCCGCAATCTTGAGCGATCCATCTAAAAGTTTCGTCAACAAGATTACCGGACACTCTCTAACCAGGAGTTACCGTAAAGGAGATACAAATTGAAATTAGAAAATATGCAAAAGCTAAAACAAGCTGAAAAGCTCATAAGTACATTACTGGAAATGTAGAAGGGGATTTCCTTGAGCTTAAAAACCATCTGATGTTGTAAAACGGCGGAAAAGCAAGTGGATGTTACTATTCTTTCTGGTACACTAAGCGAAAAAGCTTCTATTCTGGCATGATTTGAGGCATTCTGTGAAACAATTTTTTCATCAATAATGAACTAACGAAGCTTTTCATTACATTAATGAATAATGTTTTCTGACATAGAGAAAACAGAAATGAAAAAATCAAAATTTTCTGTTCTTCTTACTCTTGTTTCCACTTCTTAAGTCAGTCACTCTACCAATTCAACCATTGCAAGAGTTTTAAGTAACAGAAGCTATTTGAGAGGATCATACTTGTTTTCTTTGAAGTTTATAAACTTCAAAGTACTAAATCAATAGTTAATCTTATGACAAAATTCAGAAGTCAAAGAATAAAAAATAATTCTTCTTCCCCAAATTAATAGTAACATAGGGAATCATGTACAGCTCAAACGTAGTCTGGTTGAGAGTTATGTACATTTATTACAATTATCTTATTCAGGCCAAGTTCAAACCCTACACGATTCCTTATGTCAATATAAATTAAAGAAATAAAAGTAAAATATGAAATTGAAACGTATTTTATACTACACTTTTTTTTATTTGTGTGAGTTAAATAATTCCTTCTTCTATAATTAATGTTTATATGCCTCAAAATTTGCGAAATATTAACTTTCTTAATATCAACATAAACTTTTTACTGAATGCCATGAACTCAATAAAATGAATAAGGAGCTGAAATGAGAATGCTCGTTTGATGAATAATATTTCTCATTGTAGAAACGAAATTGTTCATTCGAATAGTGAAGAACATTCAATGAAGCCCTTTCATTACCAGAATAAATTAATTTTCCCTTAGCGTAGACATTCGTATACTTTTGACGGGGTTCGAATGTTTCATTTCAAACAATATTTGTTGGCATATGTCTTAAACAGAAAATTACCTTCCGTATCATGTCTAAATTGTTTGCTGTCAACGTGGTATTTTATGTCTAAAAATAAGTTTTATTAATGTTTTCTGTCTTTTTCAGCCGTCTATATGCCGTCGATATATCGTTGATGCTGATCAACCCATCAGTAGACTGATGTCTTAAAATAATGTTTGAAGTCCAACTACTTATTCTGAAATTCCCATGAACAAAATGAGAATCAGAAATCAAACAGAAATAACAGAAAACATTAATAAGGTTTATTTTTGGACCTAAAATAATACATTTCACTTGGCTCTTAAAACAAATAAATAATTAGTTCATTTTTGTTGGCTGTTAGCATTATACACTTTTTTCTTTTTTTACGTACGTCAACGAACGTAGCGCTGTGAGTCGTTACGGTTATTTGAAATTTAAATGCCCAAACCAAGAATGCCCTTCAAGAATGGGTTAGTGCAGAGAATGGGTTAGGGAAGAGTCGATTTGTAGGGACACAAATTTTTTGATATTGCGCAATCAATTTTTTGTAGCTTTTTATTAAATTCTAATACAAACAAATTAAAATTTTTTATATTATAATATTTTTGTGTGGGAGCTACCCATAATACGACTTCCCCAGTCGTGGTGCGGGTGCGGTGTGTTGGAAAAAAATATTGGGGAGTAATATTTGAAAATTTACATATGTATGTGCTATTTCAATATCGACTGCTATTTCAACCCGCAATAGCATACAATATGAATTTTTTTTTTAAATATCTCCAAATGGAAAATGAGTTTGCTAAAATTTATATACGAATTATGCCATTAACACAAAGCCAAAACAGTTTCCACACACTTTTCGCATGAAATATTTTCTCTACTTCAAATCAAACTTTGTCACTAAACACTTCCTTCAACTATACCTCGTTTCTTAATCTTCCTCAGCAAGTATTCTTGCTGAGGAAGCATATTCCTAACCAATTTATTTGTTGTCCACAGTAATTGCGGCAATTAACGCAACATTGTTTGATTAAAACAAGGTTTTGGACATAGAAAACATGAGCAGTCAGGTAAAAGTTGAACATGAAATAGATGCTTGTGGAGCAGCGCATTTGATACACTGAGATTCGGTAAAATAAAAGTAAATGCACAGCCATGGTTCTCAAAATCTTCGCGACTAATAAGATAATAATAATTCTAGATTTTTCGATCTTTTTAATCTTCAAATAGCTGGCTGTATAATTCATAAAAATTTTTTTTTTCAATTTATTATCAACTGTTTATTTAAACAACGTTGGAAGCTTGGTGGTCGTCGATTAAGATATTGTAATCATTGATGATCAAAACCAGATAATTAAAATTTAGAGTGTTTCATTTTATGTTCTGGCAGCGCGCATACGTTGGTTATGTAAAAATAGTGACTACAAAATGGAAGGATTTTGTTATATTGTTCAATATCATTATTTTGAAAAAATGTTTGATATCAAAACTTTTATTTTACATTTTCAGCTAAACGCAACAAAAACAAAAGTGTATTTCGTCATTCACCAAAAAAAAAAATAATTTTTTCCAAAAACCAATAATTTCACTGAACAACGAGTGCATTTTATTAATTTTGGCTGATATTGTCATTAAACAACTACTTAACACCTACATATCTGGAGAGATGCACTACAAATCCCAACAGTTTGACGAAATATGTTGATGACTTGTTCTGTGTCATTGCGGAGAGTACATTGACAACGTTAAATGGTTATCATTCTAGTATTAAGTTTACTATACAGAGGGAAAATGATTCCAAATTTCCATGTTTGGATACATTAATAATAAGAAAAGGGAAGGCAATACGCTAAAATTATATTGGTATCAAAAGTCCACTGCGTCAGGAAGATTAATCAGCTACATATATTTCAAAATACCCAAAAAGAATTATACTTTACACCGTTAAATACTTCATAGAAAAAATTTCAGTAATTTGCGATAAGGATTTTCACAGGAACAATTAAGTAAATCCCAAAGAAGTTCACTGCAACAACAATGTTCTGACACATATAATTAATAATCTGATCTGCCAAGTTGTAAATTCCAAAAAAATCTGATTATCCAAAAAATATGCTAGTAAATCAAATTTGTGCCTGAAATTTCAGAAAGATTCGGAAATTCAAAAGTCTTTGATTATACTCAATACAGAACTGACAATACTTCAAATAAATTATTTTGCAGAGCCAGAGATAAAATTGACATCAATAATGTAGCCTACGAAATTCGCTGTAGTGGTAATAGTACGGAAAAGTGTAACAAGGGATATGTTGGAATGGCAAGGAATAAACTAAGAGCCAGAATTGCTGGTCATAAATCCGTTCCAAAAATCCGATATAATTCATCACAAAAAACTCTACCTTCATCCCATTGTGCGATTTTACATCACACACCGGACTTTAAACAAAAGTTTTAAATATTGATAACAGTTATAAGCTCCGCTTTATACCATAAATGTTATAAATAATAAAGAAATTATAAAACACGCACTGAGAATCTCTCTCAGATATGTAGATATTAAGGTGAAGTTACATGGCCCGCTTTAGACGCGTCCACGCTTTTCATGCTTTTTATACGTTTTATGCGTTCTATGCGTTTCATACTACAAGTTACATACAACGCTTCATACGCGCCATCTTTTGTTGTTTTGATCAGCTGTTGTGCAAATATTTTTAGCATACAAAACAAATATTAACAAAATGGAAAGTGAAATTGAAATTTTAAAAGAATTGATGGACTTTATAGAGTTCATAAACATTGCTATTTGTGCGATAAGAGCTTACGAAAAGCTCCAAAATTGTACATTTGTATGTACACACATACCTGGTAAATTAAGCTAATTACTTATTGCACTCCATGCAGCTGCTCTTTTATTTTTGTTCCGATAGAGCAGCAAGGTTTTATTATATAAAAGCTCGTGGTTTTTAACTGCATTTATTAGCTTCTCTTCCATATCGCTTGTTTTAATAAATTGAAAATATTTGTAAACATAACAGTGATGATACTCAGTACGCAAACGCAATCGATAAATCGAATCCAAATTTCGTTAATGAAAAAAGTGTTGTAAATAACCATTACAATTTGTTTTATTCGTAAAAATGTTTATAAAATTTGTAACAAAACTTTTCTTTTTTATTAAAAATGTTTTTTTTTGCAAAAGATTTTATAAATTATTTTACGATATAAAAGGTATTTATCGATAACGTTGAGAGTAGGCACATCATTGGTTATTATAAACAGCTGACATTTTCTGCTGACGCTTGCGACGCATATAAAAGTAGAAAGTAGTTCTACTTTATGCGTTCTACGCGTCCTCGCGTTCTATGCTTTGTGCTCTGTAACTTGTCACATACAAATGCACTAATCCTACTTTTTTGACAACCGCGTGAAAAGCGTCGACGCGTAGAAAGC
Organism: Sturmia bella; assembly: GCA_963662145.1. Classification (NCBI taxonomy): domain Eukaryota; kingdom Metazoa; phylum Arthropoda; class Insecta; order Diptera; family Tachinidae; genus Sturmia; species Sturmia bella. Next base: position 71,327,490 of record OY759168.1, read on the forward strand.
GTACTGTGTAACTTCAGCTTTAGCTCTATTCCTTTACTTTTTGGACAAAAGTTCGATGAAATGAGAGTAAACTATAATTTCTCTCAATAAGAGACAAAAATGCACAAAAGTACGAGAACGAATAAAAACAAGCATATTACCACAAAAGAAAACGTCAGGGCTCAATTACAAATAAAATTTATTTCAATTTATAAAAAAAAAAATATTTATGTATTTTATTTAACTTGTGTTAAAAAAGTTTTCTCCAAACAAAAGGAATGAAATGCATAATACTTTTTGAAACAGAACTCATAAATTCATATACATACATATGTAAATGAATGCGTAAATATATATATATAACAATCAACAATTTTTTACAGAATGCCTTAAGATATTTTTTCACGCTAATTTCCAATTTTGCTTTTAGTTTCCGCAAAACATTTATTTCTTCTATGTTATTGCTTATCCTTTGAAACAGCTGATAACTGAACTACTTGCCCAAACTAGCCCGAGTAAAAAGTACGGGCTGTTTCGTGCAAGAAGCATAATGTTCTCTCACAAATACTCTCATTTGCCCATTTTGAAAGTACGGGATCTCTGTTCGTGCAAATTGGGATCCTACGGGATCCCAAAGTAGAGTAAAGAAACAGAGCTATTTAGTCAATACGTGAATGAGAATTATATGGGAGCTCAGTATGTACAAAATGGCATAATAAATAAGAGATTTTTTTTTCGTATTTTTGCCTATGAAAAAATAATAGCTCAATATAAGTTTGTTGTATTATTGTTAATAACTATCTACAGATACATACATATATTTATGTTGGTTATGTTTTTTATGTATTATATATTATTGGTTTATTTATTATGACTGAAAGAAAACCAATACCTTTTAATTTATTGGAAAACCATACACTTTGGAAGCCGCTAAGATTCCTCCAACTAAAATAACCACTCAGCGAATTAGCACGATCATATGTATATGAAGCTATTAAGTTTGTTCGCATTACGTTACCGTATTTTATCCAAAAATGGCGTACATTGGGTAAAGAGAAACGCTCATGAGAGAGTAAATGTGTTTCTCATTTTACCGATCTTTAGCCGGTGAAATTGTCAATGACCTTACCAGCTGTTTAACATTTATGCAAACTATTTTTTATAAGAATTGTCGGATATATATGCTGTATATGAAAATTTAAGCTGTTTCTGTACCTTTTGGGCAAAGTTCGATAAAATAGGAGTGAACTATAATTATTCTCAATAAGAGACAAACATGCACAAAAGTACGGGAACGAATAAAAATAAATATTTTACCACAAAAGAAAACGTCAGAGTTCTGACAGCTCAATTTATAAAAAAAAGATATTTACATACATACATATGTATATATTTTATTTTATTCTTCAAATATGAACTTAATTATTTATTTGCTTTAAGAGCCAATTGAAATGTATTAATTCAGGTCCAAAAATGAACCTTTTCAAAAAATATTTGCTGTATTTTTCAGCTGTCTATATGCCGACGACATTTCGTTGGTGCTAATCAACTCATCAGTAGACTTTATTTTATTTATTTATTTTATTCTTGTTAAAAAAAGTTTTCTTAAAAAGAAAAATAGCTCAAATTCATATAACTACATAAATAAATTTGTAAATATAAATGTATAACAATCAACAATTTTCTAGAAGAACGTTTTAAAATATTTTTTTACACTAATTTCCAATTTTTCTTCAAGTGTCCGCAAAACATTTATTTTTTTTATGTTACTGTTTATTCTTTGAAACAGCTGATAGCTGAACTACTTGCCCAAACCAGCCTGAAGTAGAAGTACGGGCTGTTGCGTGTAAAGCTCTAAACACATAGACGACAGCAGACTGCAAATGCTGCCTACTTCAAGTGCAGCCAACTTCAAATGTTGCTCTGAAGTCGGCTTCATAATTATTTTGAAGACAGCAACAACATAATAATCAGTTGGTGAAAAATCAAGGAAAAAGATGAAAAACACTTTTTCAAAGCAACCAGGATGAAAATTAAATAAAATATCACAAAAAATTAGCTTAAACGAAAAAAATTGTTTTGATATTGAAAATGAACAGCTGTGTATTTTAGCAATGCTAATTTCAGGGATGCCGTATTTCTTATTTCATAATGAATGAAATTGAAAATATTGATGAAAAATGTAATAATATCACGAAAGAACTATAAAAACACATACATTTATTTATTTATTGTATTTTTCCAATGTTCTTTTGTGTTTAATATTAAAAAAAAAATTTTTTGTTCTAATTTGTCCAATTTATATAAATAATGGCAACACTATATTTGCTTATTTGCTGCCCGTCAAAATAGAAAATAGCCTAAGTTGGCAGCAGCAGCAAATGCTGTTGTGCAGTCGTGCTGCCCTGCTGCCGTCAAAATAATCGTTTCATTTAAACACATGCATTTTATTTTTGACATATTGCTGCTTGCTGTCTGCTGTCATCTATGTGTTTAGAGCTTATGTGTTTACAGCTTAAGACGAAGAAAGATAATGTTCTCTCACAAATACTCTCATTTGCTCAATGTTAGAGTACGGGAACGCTTTTAGTGCAAATAGTAGAGTAAAGAAACAGAGCTATTATGTTATTTATATTAAAAAATAGCTTACATTTAATATTTAAATTATACAAACGTCTTCTTTCTTGTCTAAAAATGTTGTTATCTGTACATACATATGTATGTATGTTTGTACATTTGTTTTTACTTCAACGTTTTCATTATAAAACAGATGTATAACGTTTTTCGGGTTAGAAATGTGGTTTTGTGCATTCCAGGAAAATATCTCAAGCCTTAGTTTTCCGTTTGGCCTTGAGTTTGGCTTTCCGGAATATAAACATCGAACTTCAGACATTCTTAATAATTCATGATAAAAAATGTTTTTGGAAACTGTTTGGTCTTGAATTATGCGTTGCGGAGTATAAACTAGCATTGAACTTCAGCCAATCTTAATATTTCATTCTAAGAAACCTGAATATTTTGCTGAATATTTTGGTGAAACCTTAATGGACGTTTTAACGGCAGAGAGATTACTTGCAAGTAAGAGGGCGTGAATTTGATCAGCCACAGGATGAAAATTTAACCCATCACGAGTACTTGCGTACATCAAGTTTTAATGTTATCTGTGATAATGTTTTTTAACAGAAGGATAAATGCTCAGTGATAAAGCAAACAAATAATGCAAAGCAGTCGTTAGCTACTCAAATAATTTCAATAGCAAGAAGAAGCTTAATGCAAATTTTTGTGGTTAAAAAAAATTCTGGGATATTTTATGGGCGCTATAATGCAGGCATCATTATTAAATACTTCTATGTCCGTAAAACTCTTTGTTTAGTTCATTTAGCCTTCGGTTTCTGTTGTGGTCAAACTACTACAAGCACTTAAGAAATTTAATTTGGGTAGAAAACAAAAAACTTGGGATTTGTTCATAGAATAATTTTGCTCTCAGAAATGGCCACTTAGACTATTATTCACTTGCGGTTGTTTGTGCTATTGCAGATATTCAAGAAATAGCAAAACTCATGACTGTGAATTCATTTATGGCTGTAACTTAAATTGTGAGCTTGTCCTATGGTAGACCAAATCAACGTAGTAAAAATTTAATTATTTAAAAGTAGGTGACAAGATAAAACAGTACTTCAAAAGAACTTCATTTTCTATGTAATCGAATTACACCACCTACAGACAACGAGTTAGAGCTGAGATTGGCATCTCAACCAGGTTCAATCAAAGTATGCAAAGAGTCACCCTGGTGGCTGTTGTACGGAGAGGGGCGAGGAGAGCCGCAAGAAAAAATCTTGGAATACTTCTTGTTTAGGATTCGATCACCAAACTGGCACATATGTGTTTGTCCCTCAAGCAGAACGGTATGCTGCCCAATCAACAGGAGGAAATTAAATTTACATAGTAGGCACTTTAAAATTCATTAATCCATCCACTAAAGCTTGTGATATTTCCCAGAAAATACCTCTAACAAAGCACTGCGCGCTCTTCTGCTATATTAGCAGTTTTGCTTGCAACACAAAATATAGAATCTTTGAACTTAAAATTAATTTAGGAATATTTTATTGTGCAAATATTAAAAATAGATTTCAATTCCTGTTATTCTATTGCATAACATTTCTTATTTGTATTGAAATTATAGATATGCCTCCGCCAAGACGAACTGAAGAGATACCCTTCCTAGTTATTGTTATACAGTTTTTTTTATCCCCTAATTTCCAAGCTCCGCTACAATGCAATGCAGTTGTAGGTGTCATCCCATGAGTACTGGTCTTAGATAAAGACAAATTTTGTATGAGGAAGAACAGAACCTTGTGGTATCCCTGAATTAATCTTTAACTCGTTTGATGTCGTTGAGGAAAATGTGATAATTATAATTGGGCAACAAGTCATTTTTGTGGATATAGTCCTCAAATTTAAAAACTAATTTCTGTCTAAAACTGTTTTTACGGGCTGCACTCTGGACTGGATTGCAAAATTTTTGGCATAATATCGAAATTTTCATGGAAATATTTGTTCATTTTAACTATATTTTCTTAAAGTGCATACCCTAGGCATAACATTTCAGTAAATAAAAATCATTTGATGGTAACCCTGAACTTTTACAAGCAGTAAAAAGTCCAATCTATACGTCAGCTGTTGGTTTACACAAAAAAGCAGAAAAAGTTAGCTCAGCTTTATAATAACCGAAAGCGACTGCCGGCAAACAAAAACAATTGATAAATATGGAAAATAAAGATAAATGTATGTATGTTATTAAAAACTAATAGCAATTGCTTTTTATTTGTTAAATATTTTTGTGAATTGTTTTTTGTGAAGTCCTAAGGAACAGAAAAAATTAACCAAAACACCAATTTATAATGGAGTAAAAACTAACTTTCGCCCAATTTTGGCCAAAATTTAATTATGCTAAAATATACTTGAAAGTGTACATTATAACGTGTTACTAACAGTTTTTGCCCAATTTTGCCCGTTTTCCATAAATTTGTGGATTTTTAGGTACATTTGAGTTCAGTCATGCAGACAACAATGGAAATGAAGATGCAATTTCAAACTGTTGAAATCGTTTATATATGCTCAAATACCCAAGGTATCCGATGTCGCCTACTTTACATAAAATCTTGATTCATGGATCTCAAATGATATCATCATCAGTAACGCCAATAGGTTGCCTTGGCGAAAACGCATCAGAAGCCCGCAGCAAATTTTATAAACAAGACAGGAGATCGCATGCTCGTCAGAATTCGCGGATTAATAATATGCTCTATGTCTTTCACAGATCAATTGACTCTTCAGATCCTATTCTTTCGAGCATTTCGCTCAAGAAAAGGACAGCTCAACTTAAAAACAAGGTTTGGCCCAAAGATGTTATTGATCTTTTGGGAGCACCAAATTATGAAATTAAAAATAAAAATGAACCTGAGAATAAAGAGAGCGACTCTGACTCATATATTAAAGAAAGCTACATATATTTAAGGTCTTTTTAAGTCCATTGTCATACTATGTTATACATAAAACTTTTGCAATTTAATAATATTACTTTCTCAAATAAAAACACATTGGTATTCGAAATTTCAACTGAAATTTTTCGTAATTTAGGAATTACAGGTCCAAAAATGGCCCGATTTTGATCAGCTTGGGCCTGGTGTTAAATAAGTATGCATTCCTGATCTCAAGAAGCTCTTACATTTTGTACAAAACAATATTTATGCAACATTTGGGTATATTAAATAGTTGTAACGCACGTTTTGGCTCTATATAAAAGGAAGGCGTGATCGGATTGGTCCAAAATTTTGCACAGATGCTACGCATACTATAACTATCAAATGAACCAAGTTTCAATTCTACAACTCTATTTTTAGACTTTATGCCAAAAATTTGGCGATCCAGTCCAGTGTGGGCTGGTTAAATTTTCCGGAACGGCTACAATATGTTTCACCAGTGTCCGGTTAACGACCTGGAACCGATCTTAAGAATTTGTTACTTTACGGTACATCGAACTTGCTGATTCCTGAGGGTTCTGTAATTGACATATGGAAGGATGTCGTTTTCATAAATTTTAGAAAGCATTTTAAAACTAAAGCCCAAAAAAACTCAATAATAGATTAGGGATATTTTACTCAAATTATGACTTCTTACATTTACTTTGAGGGTTTTACTAATTTTTGCTTGGGAGTTGAATTATTTGTATGGATATTTAATTTGCTTCGTTGCCTCTTTGGGTTCTTCTATACTTATCGATAAGTCAGAACTTTTGGAAAAACGTAAAGAGCATTTAAAAGTAAAAAAAGGTCTATGATAAATTGTTCTGTCATCAACATTTTACAGCAGCTATCAAATTGCATATAAACATGTGTTGCATACCCATCGACTAACCAAATATACTAACTAACTTTCTTAATATTTTTTTATAGTACCTTTATAGTCGTGATTGATCATCAAGGCAGCAAACAAAAATTGCATAATACTTGAATATTTGCTTAAAAAAGTCATAATTTGACATCATTTGACACTGACAAAAGGAAATGTCACTGCTGTTGGCTGTGTGCCGTAGCTGTTATTGTTGTTGTTGTTGTTGTTGATGATGGTGTTTGTGGCTTTCATACAAAGTTGATGGTGCTGTGCTGTCTTTGCATTTGAGCTGTTGTTCAATCACGTTAACGTTTCTAAGCACCCATAAATTGGCGGTTTCTTTTTTAAGAATCCTTTTTTGCTGTCTTGATCATTGTTTCGTAAAAACGCTTTTAAAATTGTTTATGTTCATTTAGTATTCAACGAGCATTTTAGGTGATTAAAAATGAACATTAATGCAGAATATTCCTTGCATTTCTTTAACTTTTTTTTAGTTCTTCTTTTTGTTGTTTTCTTCATTGTTGACCAGCAGACTCTGCGGTGCATTTATCAAAATTAACTTTAGAAGCGCTCACTCGCTTACTGGCAAAACAAGTGGTGTTCATTGGTCATTGGTTGTCAATTGGAATTTGAATTTAAATTAAAATTGTTTGGAAAAATAATAAGTGGAGTTAGTTGTAGCAATTTGTGAATGCTAGAAAGTACTTTGAATGGCATAAAAGTAACGTAAAATAAGAAGAAGTTGCTGTTTATGTAAGATTCAAGATTCGCAGATAAAGTGCAAAGGGCTGAATAGAATTTTCTACTTTTAATTTTGCTGGCAGCAGAGGTGGCGACGTGAGCTAAAATATTCTAATTTAAAATTAGCGGCTAGTAGAAGTACTGCTTTTTAAGTTATATTTATGTAGATGTCATTCACTTCATATTGATTTCATAATTAAAGAAAAATCCTCCACACCCAATGCGTTGGGTGTGGAGGATATACAGTGCGCCGATTTCAAATTTGAGGAAAAATAATTTTTGAATACCCTTGCAGGAAGGCAATGCAAAGATTACAACGCTGAAATATGGACAAGTAGAAGCATTTTGCAATCGAAAATAAGAACGACATTTAGTTGCGTTTATGCTTGTAGTATATTCTTGGAAATTGAAAGTTTTCAACACTTTTTTGAGGAAGTTTTGTTTTTTCCTATTTCAATTTCAAATATGATAAGATGCGATTCGTAAGATTTTCTCCGGGCCCAGCGACTTTTAGGCATTTCAATTGTTAATAATTTTGTCGGGCTGGAGTTCGATTTTTGCTTCCTCCAAATTGAGAAAAATTGTCTAAAATTGGAGTAATTATAATTTCATCACCACCCAAATTTGCCTCAAACCCAGCAATTCAGTTAGTCCTTAACTTTACTTTGCTTTTTGTCTTTAAAAATGTTGATCACCCCAATTTCATCACAAAAAAATCTTTCTCAATTGTGAGGATCTCAAGCCCAATAAAACTAATAACAATTGTAAATCATTCAGCTCGGCTATAAAATTAGAATTAATGCTTTAAAATCGCTGGGAACGGCGAAAAGTTTGACACTATTGTTATCACTGATACAATAGCAACAAACACAAAAATTAATTCGAAATCAATTAGATGTTGGTTAAAGAATATAAAATATATTTTAACCTACAGAAAAATACAGTGATAAAAGCGAAAGCTGATCAATATCATTAAATAATGACAGTCAGTAATGAAGAGCTTAGGTTGTAGGATGGTTATACGCTGCTGTTTAAGAACAGTATACAATTAGTCATGGCCTTGGTTCGAAGCAAATTTTGGTGCTGGTAGGTGAGGTGGTGGTAGTGAAGTAGCCATGCTATGTACCTCATCCAGTTAGTCTTCAACTTTACTTTTCTTTTTGTCTTTAAGAACGTTGATCACTCCAATTTTATCCCAAAAAAAAAATCCTTCTCAATTTTGAGGAAGTGGAATTCGTACTCAAGCCCGATAAAATTACTAACAATTGGAAATTTCATAGTTCGACTATAAAGTTAAATTTAATAGTTAAAATTAATGTATAAAAATATTTAGCATGTTCAGAGGGGTGCCGATGAAGGGTTTTATTATCCAGAAGGAGTCGGTGGAGTATTTAGCTAATAAATCTTTTTTTTTCTGGACTTAAATAATATGAACCACCTAGGCGCTGAGCTTGAGCTGGGAATTATACAAGCAAATTTTCCCTTCTGAAGTTGCAACTCTTTTGCTAGCGAGATGGTTTTGATTTACATATGTGTAATTTATACATATATTTTTTTTTCTAATAATTAATTCAAAGCAGACATATATCCAGATTTTGTCTTCGGATTGAACCGAAAACAGTTTTTTCAATGCTTATGAAATATTTACACGATTTCTTTACACTAAAGATGTTGTATAATAATTACAAAATGCAGACTATGGAAAGTAATCATTTGTACTTGGCCTTATGCTCTAATATACATTTTTTTCGGTTGCAAATTTTTCGCTGATGTTCGCTTTACACCGCCCATTGAATTTTAGCTATAGCTTCTTCCTTGTTTTGATTTTAAAATAAAACTAAATTTTTATTTTGGACCATGTTTTACAAATTCAAATAAAAAATAACCCGCTAGGTCATTGTCAACCTACGGCTGAACTTTAGAACTTTGTGGCAAAAAGCCAAGTTACTAGTTTTAAATAGCTACCTAGGCTGGATCTCCTCTGAGGGGATACAGGGTCTTGTTAGGATTGCGACAAAAAATTATTTTATTGAAGATAAATGTTTTGTTCACAACGACGAAATATCGATGTAGAATAATTGATAGCTTTTCGCATATTTTAACCCAAACTAAGTTCACATACAATTATCAATATTGAAAAACTCAGCGACTCTACTAGTTGTCCCTTGAGGTAGAGCACATTTTTATTTGTTCAGTTAGTTTTTCTTGTCTTCTTAAGCAAAAATATCTTGGTATAAGTGGGGCTTTCAAAACGACACCAACAAGGGCGATGGAAGCAATATTATCCGTCAAGCCAATCGACATTCGTATAAAATATGAAGCGGCTCTCACAGCGAAACGATTAAAGATGATGGGTGAGTGGATCGATCAGGGACACAAAGCGCATCATCAACAAATTTTTATTGCCATAGGCGAGTTTGTACCGGAAAATGTGACGTCAGATCGCATACCGGAGGTCAAACTAGAGGCCAATTGCGAAACATTGATTCTTGACTTGCATTCCTGGTTGACCGACTCTTTGAACCAGATCCCCATGGGGCTTCATTGTTACACGGATGGATCTAGGGCGAAGGGAAAACCAGGACTAGGTATTTATATACCTAGAAAATACCACAGAACTGTCATTTCGTCTGCCGGACTTTTGCACAAATTTTCAGGCGGAAATTCGGAGTGTATTAGGGAGCTTAATGAAATGGAAAGGCCAGGATCTGTGAATATATTTACGGATTGTCAAATACAGCGATCTTAACTGAGGGGATTAAATCACGGACAGTTTGTGATTGCAAAAACGCTATTAACAGTTACTCGTCTCAGGGTGAACTGCGCATCATATGGGTGCCAGGGCATACGGGAATAACTGGAAATGAAAGAGCAAACTCACTTGCTTCAAGAGCTAGAGAGTAACAGAAGCTTGGTATGCGCGAAACCTTTCGATGCAGTTAAATCTGAGCTAAAGAACAGGGCACATAGGGCCCATTAAACTCTCTGGAATAACGAAAACGTGGGAATCAATGCAAGGATTCTATGGGGGTGATCCAGATGAGAAAAAGACAGAGGGACTGTAAGCCCGAATTAAGTAGACTAATGGGAGTCATGACAGGCCACTGTCAACTACTGGCACATCTTAACCGCATGAGAATAGCAGGAGGAGATAAATGTAGAGCATGTAGGGAGGAGAGCGAGACACTAGAGCCCGGCCTTCTCACAAATACGATCCCGACATCTTGGAAGAGACACCTTACCAGACATAACCCAATTACGGGGCATATGCTGGAGGAAATTAAGGAACTTTGTGAATGACACGGAGTTCCTATAGACCTATGGGTCAAACTGTATCATGGTTAAATTCACGGAGCGCACAACAAGCCTATACTGGTTTAGGTGTGCGTCGCAAGACATGGGCAAGCAAACCCCTCCAATCAACCTAACCCAACCTAAGCAAAATATACATCAACGTAAAGATATGACAATATATAACTAAAATGCAACTAGCTGCTTCTGTGATGAAAAAACTATTCAAGTAACAGAAACCATAAAAAAGTTGCTGCAAATTTGGAACAGGGTAACGTTACAAGTCCTCTCATACAAAATTAAAATTGCAGTACAAGTGTGTAGATATTAATGTTTGGTATTTTTTATTATCAAGTGTTTATTGTCATTTACTATAAAATTTTTTAAAGCTTAGTTTTTATCAGACAATATTACCGAGTCACCAAATACTTTACATTTACTCATTTTGGTTCATTCACATCAACATTTTGTTAAAGCACCTACCAGCCAATAACAGCGAAAAATATATATTTTTTGGTCTATGAATTTTGTTTTGAAAAAATAATAGATCGGCTGGTACTACCAGTGCTGGGCAAAATACATACTTTGATGTATTTAAAACACAAAACACATGAAAGTTGTGCATTTAAAATACAAAATACTGCAAAGCAAGTATTTGAAATACAAAATACAATGTAACAAAAATATGTATTTAAAATACAAAGAAAAAGTTTTTGTTTCCTTTCATAAACACCAGCTTTTCAAATGTGCTTTTCAAAGACAAACAACCTCCTGATAGCGAATCAACACAATCAGCTAACGACAAAATCTTAATGATTTCTTATTAAAAAATGATATTTTATTGAAGGAGAAACAATTAAATTAAGAAATAAGTGACAATTAAAAAACGTTTGACCAAAGGCTATTTATATGTATGTATATAAAGTATAACCAAGTCAACATGTAACGGATATTTTTTTCTCTTTTTGTTTTAGATCAAAACGTCAAAAGCTGTTTATATTATCTTTTGTTTAGTCATTGTTTAACTTTCTGAAAGCTTGGCGACTTTCTTCATGTGTATGCATTCAGTTGCGTTTAAAATGTATTTCAAAAAATGTATTTTGAGAGCACAAGTATTTAAAATACAAATACATTCGTGAGACGTACAAAATACGTATTTGTATTCCAAATACTGCCCATTAAATCGTTCTGAATTTCTCTTGGTCAATTTGACTTTTCTAGCGAATTTCCGAGTGGCTACTTCTTTTGTGTCTTCTTACAAGTATTATGAAATCTAGTTTAGTTAATAATTGCATTTTATGCATTGAGCTATCAATTTCTTTTAATAAATTTTGTAGTGGTTAACTTTTTACTAATTTCTTCTGATCCTAATTTTTAATAACGGCCAGTCCCTGGATGCCGCTCGACATCGATCGCTCGCTTAGATACATGAAAAACAATAATAAATTTAAAAATTTTATTGTTGTTTTCAGTGTTTTTGTGCAAGAGAACGAGATCGAGTGACTTCGTGGGACTGGCACTAAGTATATGCGGTCAACCTCAATCTGGTTTTTTTAGGAAATGTTTATAACAGTTTTTAAGCCCAATATCCGTTTTTCTTCATAAATTAATATTATTTAATATTATCTACAAAAAACTGATTGTAGTAACATATTGTTACAAATTTGGTCGTGAACGGACCGATTGTGATTGTTCTAGAACGTACTAAATCATCGTTATTTTATATGTGCGTATATTGTCTTGTTATTATTTGTAAATGAACACAGGAGGTATATACACACATGCATACATAGAAGCTTGTTGATAAACAAAACGGCAGCACAGCGAGTGTGCACATACTGACACACATGTGTGGATAAATAAGCACAACAGCGAAATAAAAGAAACCACCACCGCACGATACAATATTCGTGTGTGCATGTATGTGCGCGACTCAGATGCTTGAGTTTTGCTGCCGCGTGTATGTATGTCGGTATGTGTGTATATCTTTTGTTCATGATGAGTCATCGCACATCGCACTATAGATGTGGCGTGATTAGCTTCTGTAAACGTCTAGAATGTTCTAGTAATGATCATTGGAGGTATAAAAGCAGCGAAGCTCAACGCTGGTCAGTCAGTCGATTTTTAGCTGCGCTAACGTGTAAAGTGTCTTAAGTAATGAAAAGTGATTAAGTGAAAGTGTTGTTCTTTTAGTAAAGTGTTTACAAGTATAGTGTGTTCAAATAAATAAAGTGTTGAACTGTTATTGTAAACTGAAGACGTGAGTGTTTTTAACTTCATTACAATTAAAGAATCTACGGAAAACGTTTTGAAAAGGTTAAAACGTAACAATATATTTTTTAAACGGAAAACAAAAATAATTTTGGAGACATTTACAGCGTGTTAATTGGAGCCGACAAAACTCACTCGCGACGAGCTAATTAATGGGCGACTACGTAATAAATTGTGTTTATAGGATGCGACTTTGTTGTGTCGCTCAACTTACGTTAATTCGCGCACATGTCAAATATTTATGATATTATATTGTTGCCAACATGTTAAATGCTGCTGTTTATTACCATTTCTTTATATAAGAACATTTCATTTAATTGAAATCGGCCACCCTTTGATTGAAACAGCTTACATACATACGCACGTACTTAAAGAAAAAACCAAAAAGTTCTTAAAATTTTTTGAATTTGTTTTAAATATGCTCTAAGTACTTAAAAGAAACCATCCAAGTAGTTTTTTTCGAATTCGTATGCATGCATACATGTGTGTACACATGTAATTACATTCTTTTTTTTTTGCTTTGGCCAGTACAAATTTTATTCGTCCAACTTTGACACTTTTGGTGAGAAAAATCGTCTCCTATAAACCAAAAGAAATTGACAGCTACTACGTCTTGCGACAAAACTCTCGAATGGTCGTGTTCTATACACTGAAGAACGAATGTAAAACAATGTAAAACTAGTGCTTTTTATTGACGAGTCGTGTCCTATAAAGAGGCTCTTAATCTAAAATAGAACCTCAAACTAAAAGTCCACTACTCTTGCTTAAAAAATGTCATGGCTAATAAAAATGCTCGCAGACCGTTGTTAGTGAAAGATGTTATAAAACAAACTATGGTAATAACGACTAAGCAGAATTCATAAATGCCTGCCTGTGATGCCATCTCTGTTGCGTATGAATATAATTTGGAGGCAAATTGTATACAATAAATATTACGTATACGCATGGGAAACATTTATGAGTAAGGCTGAAGCAATTTAACCTAAAATGCTATGGAACGTAAATTTAAGGCGTATTTTTCAAGCCCTTGTCAACCTCTGTTAAGGGTGTTTACTTTTATAACATATACATAATTATTTATGTATTAAGTTTATCAGGCTCTCAAGTTCTTTCTATATTATTTTTGTGATTGATATTAATTAAATAAGACAAAGCAGACATCAAAGACATTTAGCAGGGTGGACAACTGCAGGGTGGCGCAAAAATAAACTTCCGTTTTTTTCTTGGCTGTAATTAAAAAAAAATGAAAAACTTTGATTCTTCTTGTGGAGTATTTTTATTTATAAATGGCCGCCGCCACAGTTGATTGTCATTTGAGCCCTTTTTATAGCATTTTCCATCACATTGGCCAAAACTTCCGGCGATATGTCCTCACATTCTTGACGGATATTGCCTTTAAGAGCTGCAAGAGTCTGAGGCTTGTTGACATAATCCCGCGACTTCAAAAAGCCCCACAAAAAGAAGTCTGCAGCGGTCAAATCAAGCGATCTTGCTGGTCAGTGCAAATCGCCACAACGGGAGATTAGGCGCCCGGGAAATGCATCCTTCAGCATATCGGTTGTGGCACGTGCAATGTGTGCCGTAGCACCGTCCTGTTGTAAACACATGTTTTCCAATCCCAATTCATCAAGTTGCGGCAAAAAGAACTCGTTGATCATTGCTCTGTAGCGCTCAACATTCACAGTAACCGTTTGGCCCGAGACGTCTTCGAAGAAAAAAGGTCCGATGACTCCTCCAGCGAAAACAGCACACCACACAGTGACTTTGACGCGGATTTTCAGTGCCCCAGAAGCGTAAATTTTGCTTATTTACGTGCCCGCTAAAATGGAAATATGCCTCATCACTCATGATTATTTTTGATGAAAAATCATCTTCCTCTTGGTGGTGATCAAGGATGGCTTGAGCGTATGTTAGGCGTGATTGACGTCAGCAGCTAACAGGTGATGCACCGTCTGGACTTTGTACGGAAGCAGCTTCAAATCTTATACCAAAATTCGCTATAAAGACAGTCGACTGATACCTATTTGCGTGGCACGTCGTCTGGTCGATGTCGACGGCTCTTCCATGACATTCTCGGCTATAGCAGCAATATTCTCTGCAGAACGGCTACTCCGGGGTCTGCCACGCCTGGCAGCATCTCGTGTTGTGCCAATCTCTTCGAGGCGAGCGGCTAAACGTCGCAGTGTTTCACCAGTAGGAGTTGGACGGCCAGGAAATCTGCGATGAAATTAACGTTGTAGCAAAGTCGCCGACCGATTATTGGTCAAATAAATAGTCAGCAATATTCCGCGTTCTGCAGCAGTGTAGCGTACCATTGTTTATTAACGTGTATTTTGCATGTGTTTACTACACAAATGTCAAAACAGAACTGACATTAGGGGCCAATCGCAAAATTTATAGCTTTTTCTGATAGGAGGATTACTTTTGCGCAACCTTGTACATATATCCCAAACTAACAATATAGCAGATATAAATGTATCCACAAGACTTTTCTGAATGGTATTTAATATTCAGTCCAGACGAATACACCAGCTGTTAAATTTGTGTTGCGAAAATTGGTTAGAACAGTGTTTATTCTTCGAATTTTGGTTACAATTTACCATCAGGCATTACAATAATAATATTTATTTATCAAACCAAATTTCTTTGTCTTGTTGCTCTGTGTATACTACTCTATAAATACATTCCAGTAATTATTTTATTCAAATGCTGGAAACATGACTTTTAAGCCACATGATTGAAATTATAATAAACTTTCTCATATGTATGTACTATATATCAACTATCCTGCTGTTTTGCGGAGAAGTGTGTATGAATATTTGCATGTGAGAGCATTAATAAATTCAACTTTAATAAAATAAAAACATGAAGTTAGATATTTTTTTTGGCTTTTAATTTTAAATGCTAAAAAAACATTAATCACTCAACAACTACACAATGACAATGTCTGAAGGCATAAGTGGTCAGTTAATGAGGAAAGCTAATTCAAATCTGGCTGAAGTTGTGGCCGTCCTGCTCAGCTAGAACATTGCATGATTACCAAATATTAAAAATCTAAAATTCCAAAAGTGCAAATTTGTGGAAACGCTAGTAGTCTAAGCGTTTACCAGGAAAGATACAACTACAACAAGCAATAACCATGTTTTTAGCAACAGCAGTAAAAATGGCATATTTTTATTATGAAAACTTTATTTGCATATCAAATTCTATATTGTTGTTGGTGGTGGCAGTTGTGTTTTAGACTTCCTTCCAGTTTTTGCCAGTTTTTTTTTTTTTTTTTTGTTGTTATTCCACATAAGGAAGGACGTGCTTGGCACTGCTTGAAACGATGAAATCATTTTTTAATAAAAATAGTTTATGCTCAACAGCTAACATTGGCGTGTAAAGATATTTTGGAAATTTAGAATGATCGGGATTTTTTACTTTCATAGATATCAGTTTGTTTTAAATGTAAATTTTTCCAAATGTCAAATAGACTGGTTTAAATAAGATATACAAACATATGTGCACAACCAAAGCGCTTAATAGTGGAAGACTATTATTTAGTTTTGAGCTAGTTTTGATAGAAATTCTAGAACAATACATTCTAAAGATGAAAATATTAAATACATATGTATATAAAAATTGTTTGTTACATACATAATTATTTCATTGAAAAATAAAATATGGAATGCTCTTGAAATTCGATATGAATTTTAACTCTTTTTTTGTGGTCTCTTCAAAAAAAAAATGCTTTTTAAAATAACAAAAACAAAAATTTTTTTATCTGTTAAAAAAAATATTTATTTCGTTTGCGATTTCCGAATGTAACGAATCTAATGATACAATGAACAAATTTTTAGTGATTGGCTTTATTCAAACTTGGAAAACCACAGTTCAATTTTGTGTTCACCAAAAGTGCTGTTCTTGCATATATTAGATGTAGTTGCCGTTGTTCTTCGTTTACTTTAAAAACAGAGTTAGAATGTTTTAAGTTTGTTTGTTCATATTGTTAATTATCTTACCAAGACTTCAGTTCAATTCTTGCTTGCTCAGAATGGGGAGAGATTTTTTCTGGTAAAACATTTTCAAAGAAGAGAAGAAAAGTAAATTTGATTGGCATTGTGGACGTCAAAAAACAGACATGGCATGTTGCCCAGCAAATAAGTTTTCAACGTCAACTGATATTTCACCACAAAGAAAAAAACTATGTCATTCGAAAATAAGGAAGAGAAAAACGAACCAAAATCCGATAATAAATTCAAAATTGCAGATCATAGAGTGCAGCAATAAAAGTTAAATTAATATGACAAAAGGTTTGGAGTCGACGAAAAGTTGGAAGCATTGTTACCTCTTGATACCATAGTAACAAACACCAAAATCAATTGGGAAGTCAGTTGGATGTTGACAGAATGTAAAATATATTCCAGTCAACAGACAGTCAGCTAAAGACGCTTATGATCAAAATAATTTTCCTCACGAGTGACAATTGTTCTTGAGCCTCATGTTTGGTACGCTCACGAGCAAAAGTTTTTAGTTCCGTATTGTTACGCGTTAACTTATTTTAATCACGCAATTTTACTCATGAAAAAGGAAAAAAAAAATTACTTTCGTATTGAAACGAAAAATAAACAAACGTGTGTTTTTATACCCTGTGTTTTATTATGCCCTTCACAAAAATGTGTTAGGGTATATACAAGTTTGTGATTCCGTGTATAACGCATTGAAAGACCCCATAAAGTATATATATTCTGGATCAGAATCAATAGAGATTACGATTAAGCGATGTCCGTCTGTCGTCGTTGAAATGCCGTTTCTAAGAAAACGGTTTAAGATAGAAACCTCATTCTTTCACCACAACGTGTTAAATCTTGGTAATGGGCCTTGGTAATTCAGTAAGATCGGTCCACGGATAGCCGAGATATGTAAAAAGAAACCGGGTTTTGAGGGGTGTTCTGGGTCACTTTTTTGCTCAGATTTTTGAAAAAAAGTTTTTTCCTAAAAAGTTAGCCATATCGTTTCTAATGTCCATTAGATCCCAAAAATCTAAAAATTTTTAAAATCGGCTCATATATACCCGAGATATAGCGTCTTCCCGTTTTTCAAGAAATCGGCTTTATAAGCCAAATAAAACAACTTTTGGCACCAAAAATCAATCAAAATGGTACATATGGGCTATTTAGAGGCGAAACTGGAAAGCTTTTTGACATCGACCCATATACGCTCGAGATATAGCGCCCCCCGATATCTCAAGAAGTCGGTGCTGGAAGCCAAACGATTTTAGGGGAAAGTAATAGGACTTGGCACTTTTTTTTGGTTTTGGTTTTTTTTTTATAAATTAAAAAAATTCCAATTTTTTTTCTTTATACATTTATTTATAACTGCAAAACTTTTGCTTATGTAGCGAAACATTGTATGAATAGATTAAAGGAATTGTAGCTCTAATTGTTGTTAAAATTTTTTTCAGCTTATTCCGACTAGTGGTTCTCGTGTTATGACTAACAAAAAGCCTAAAACGTGACAAACTCGCCTACACGATACTTACTAACTTCAAATTAATTTTTAAATTATGATTTGAGGTACCAAGACCAAACGGTCTCCTCTTTAGGGCTACTTTCATAAACAATTATCAGAATTGAGTCCCGAATCAATCAATTGAAAAATGTTGAACTGTGTGGGGCAGCCTTTAAATTTTATTTGTTTTTGGTATTTGTTTCATAACTTTTTAGTTTAAAGTTTGCCCCTTCTATGGATCCAATTTGACATAAATTCACTAATTATTAACGGCCTAATTCATAAACACATTATAAGAGTGTTATAACCAACTTATAAGCAAAAATCCAGAAAAGTGTATTAATAATCGACTTATAGCTTATTATGCTGCTTATAACCATCTTATAAATTGGATATTTTTATTGTGGCTTCTACCCAACTATAAGCGTTTAATAGTGAAAATTGTTGAATTGATGATTTTTTTATTTTAACACTATTTACCAATTTTTTGCTTCTTGAATGTGTATATGATTGCATTTCATTGTTTCTTACACCAAATTATCATTACACATTAAACTATGAATTTCGAAAATATGTACATACTTTAAATTCTACTGATGATATGGTGTAAGAATCAGTAATATACAGTCATAAAGACACTTTAACCCTACAAAAATCATCTCATTTTTTTATCAAACAAATTTTTCTTTAGTTTTTATATAAATTACAAATGTTTTGACGAATTATCGATACAATACACAAAGAAATACAGACGTACATATGTACATATGTATAGTACTATCTTTTTACAAATTTGTACTGACATGTACGTATATACATATGTATGTATGCATGCATACACATACATATCTACGCACAACCCTGCCGGCAACTCAGTTAACTAGTAATGAATTATAAGCTAACTTTTTTACAACTGGTGGTGGTTGACACTTAGATTATTTTCAATGGAGATGACTGACTATTTTAACATTACGATGTCCTAGGAGGTAGTCAATTGTCCGACGCTGCATTACTTTTCAACTAACTTAAAGTTAGCTACTTCAAAGTCAGTAGCCACAGAAAAAAATGTACCAATCAAGGCTGATTTTACATTTCTCGGTGGTAATATATATTTTATTAAATTAAATTTCATCCTATTTTTTTTTTTTTTTTTTTTTTGGTTAGCCTCTGGTGGGATTCGAACCACTAAGCCTCAAGACTGGTGAGCAGCCAACTTAACCCATTCAGCCATCGCAACATTTAAAACGAATGCGACAATAGGCAATTTAATTCAAGAGTTATTTACCGTGTATGCGTGTATGTTAGTATTCGAATTTTGGGTGAACTCTGCACTACGTTTCGATTGTATTGTAGCTAATTTGAAGCTAGTCCATAAAAGTTAACGTAAAGTTAATTATTTTAGTAGTCGACTACCAATTTGCTGGCAGGGAAACAACAGTAGCGATCCTGCCTGTATTTACAACATTGGTGCCCAGTATTGGCTGATATCAGCAAATTAAACTCACACGTATAGTTACGCTCTTTTGTTTGATCGTCAATCAACCAATAGGAAATCACCAAGTTGAGTGGGAGAGACAAACTACACTTGCAGAAATTCTGTGCCTTATTATTGCGATACATTAATGATGTAAGCAGAAAAGTATTTTATGTTGCAAAATGCTTTTGATGACATGCAATGTGTTATTTGTCATAAGACATTTAAAAAAAATAAGAAATATAATTAAAAAAAAAAACATTTTGAAGATGTTCACAAAGGCATGAATAAAATGAATAGCAAATTGTTTTCTTTCAGTGTTTTTTCGTCACTCTCACCAATACTACTACCATGGGCATCTATGATTTACATAAAACTTTGTTGCTTTGCGTGACGCTTATAGCTTTGAAAGAAAAGCGTAAAACAAAAAGTGTATGTCACAATAAAAACTTTGACAAGACCCGCTCATTGTTTGTTTATCAATAAAATATTGAATATATAAAATATTTTATATACATACATATGTACTTATTTGTAGTTTTGTTTATTATATTTTTCAAATGAATTTATTCATCAAATTTATAAAATTTATTTATTTATTTGGAATTTTTTTTGATTTCTGTTGACGCCAAGAAAAAATAAAAGAAAATGAAAGCAGCTAATTATCAAAGCGTGCAAAAAGATGAAAGATGCCCAACTTTTTGCTTTGCTTTGCGTTAAATAAAATTTATGTGACAAGTGCCATATAAACATGTACATTTATGTTAAATGTCAAAGCGTGTATGTAACGCAACGCGAAGCAAAAGTTTTAACTGACACGGCCTTAAGCGTTTGATAAAGCGACATTCGTTGAGTTGATGAAGAGTTGCGAAGAAAGAATTCAACAATAAATTAATTTTAATAAAAGATATTTGCGAATTAAATAATATTTACCACTTTTCATTATGTTTTCATGAAAAATATTTGCAAATAATTATAGTGCTACACAAACAAATGCTAGAGAGTAAGCAGTCGACTACTTTTGGTACCAGTCGTTAAACAAATGTGTTTAGAAACAAATTTTTTACGATTCGAAGTCTTGTGTGTACATATTTTTCGTAATAAAAATATGTAAACCAATAAATTATGTCATATTCGAACAAAATTATGTTATATAAGTAAATAATATTTTGCATTTTTCGCAGCTACCCAAATAATCAGTTTCTTACATACATCTCATATACATATGTAGTACTAAGCATAAAGTGAGAGTGAACATTGCATGGTATTGCCAACATAAAAGTACAAAAGTAACAAGAGTTTAATAGTTATTTCACCCGTATAATGTGTTATGAATTGAATTTTTTATGAGTTGCTTATACAGTATTTATCGGATATAAAAACATCTCATATAAGAACAAAACGTTTATAAGAAACATTTGCAAAAACACCATATCTTTTTAATGTTTTTTCTAACAAAAAAAGTTTCATATAAGAAAAACGCTTATAAGAAAAAAACTGATAAAAGAACATTTTTCTTGAACACCAAAACCACAAAATGTATTGAAAAAGAATTTATATAAGAAACTTTCAAGGGCAACACTAAATTTATGTAGTTTGCATGGACAACTCTGTTTTCTAACAGTTTTACAACAACAACAACGTTTTTTTTTTTTACTTTTAGTGCTCATGAGAAGTTTTTGTTTCTTGCCTCGTAAATAAATAAACAAATAGTACAAAATGAATTATGTATGTATGTACATGTATTTACTACATATAATTTTTTTTTTTTTCAAATTGAAGTTGTCTAGTTTTTTACATCTATTTACTAACGGGGTTAATAAAATAAAATTTGATTTGTTTTATATTTCTATTTACATACATACATCTACGTATATACATAAAAATGTAAAAAAGCTCGTATATTTATATAAGAAACAAATGCCTTATGGATATAGCTACTTATATAAGAAATAAGTTTCTTATATAAAATAATTGTATATAAGAAAGAAACGCTTATAAGAAACTTTTTTCGTGGATTTTTCAAGTTTCTTATATCCGATAAATACTGTAACACTGTTAGTGTATGCTAACTATTACCAGCTTATAAGCTGAAATAAGAAATTTTTATGAATTAGGTGGTAATACTATATGTTCTTAAATGTGTATGCAACTTTTATGTTATATTTATTTTAATTATTAGAAAATGTCTTCTAAAAGTAACAAGCTGCGGTTGCCGAAATTGTAAGCATGCGCACAATGTGTATAAGTGATAAAATTGGTTTTGCTATAAATATTAAATGGTATTTCCTATGGCATCCAAATTTTCAGAGATGATGGAAACAAATGATGATAAGTTAGCGATTTTAATTAAGAAACAAAAATTGAGTGGTTATTGTGCAATATACTTGTAGCATTTTAAAACTTTTTTTGTCTCTCTATACCACTTTTAATTAAGTAATGAGACATTGAAAGAGCTTGAAGAGAAAAGCTGAATTGCATGATCAAATATGTATACACATATACAAATTCAGATTTATAACATGCTAAGTATAAGATAAATATCAAATATAGAACAAGCGTTTTTGAAAGAATCTTAAATTTTGTTTAAGATTTTGTTTGATTGTTTGTTTACTTTTCCGTTTCATTGCCCTGATTTGTTTGTTATTTTTTATATTCGTCAGTGCACGCCCCGATTACTAGCCACTTATCATAATTGCTATTTCCAAGTTTATATGATAGTTAATTACTTTATTTAAGACGTGTGTTTTTAAAAAGTAAATAAAAAAAATGAGTTATTCCTTGGAACCGTAAGACTCGTGGTTCTAATATACAAACATAATAAGACATATGTATTTATTTTTATGTGAGGATTATTTTAAGCTTCTAGATTTAAAATTTGATATTGTTGGTATTTTTTTTTTTTTAACCATAACCAAGCGTTTACGCATACGAGTAACTCAATAAGTTCCACACAAGCGGCTCTACTTGTAACAAAACTTCCAAGGTAGTGATTTGATTTGACACTCTGCGATTAAACTTAACTTCAGTAAATAGTGTTGTCAACTGCCTCATTGTGTAATATAATTGAAGTTTGTTTTTGTTTATTTTTTACATTATAAATCGTCATGATATTAATTATGATAATAACAATTAATTTCAATTCTTTCACTGAAATTGTATCCATGCGCACAACACGCCAACTCAATTTTTTTGCTTTTAATAGTAAACAAACCATTGGAATGACTTTGTGTTTTGCAACAATTTCACGGCACTAAAAGTTATACGTCTATTTTTTCTTATTGTTCGGATTTGAACAACTCTATTTTATTATAATATCGATTATATTTAGACCGGTGTAGAGACTTTTAGTTTTTCTGGCTTGGAATAAGTATATATTTTTATATATCTATGGTAAATCGTTTTCGCTTTCCTGCTTTTGATATGCTTGTTTACGTTCTCGTACAAGTCCGGCTTCTTGAGAAATCTGGTTATAGACTGAAATCGAATATCTCAATTTCTGCATTTTGGTAAGCATATTTAATCATAACGTCAATATTTTGGTGCAAATCACGTACAGGTTCAGCTTCTTGAGAGATTTGTTTTCGGTATATCTTGGCTGTATATGGACCGATGTCAAAAATTTTAAGCTTTGTTGCACCAAATGTTCTTCTAGCTCTCGTATAAACAAAACTTCTTGAGAAACCGGTTCTTGCTAATTATCGGATATATAGAACAATGGCGAAAAATGTTCCTTTGTTAGCTGATAATAATATAATAAAGAGGGCTGTTATTTAAAATCGAAAAAAAATCACAATGCGGGGTTTTCTGGCTATACATATATCGGTTACTCGAGAGCCGATTTTGTTGAATTTCAATAGCAAACTCACAACATCACGACACCAACAAATTCTTCCGAGATAAGTAATTTTCTGAAAAACGGCATTTCAATGGCCTACATACTGACATCGCTAAATCGAATTTTCTGTCAATACTGAGCCATAATATATACAATTTACGTGGTCGAAAATTAAAAATATAGAAATTAAAAACGGAGTCAAAAACTTATTTATACGCTTTACATTGTTGTGAAGGTTATAAAGAGACTGTGATAAGACATAAGATTATATATTACTCCAAAATGCAAAGCAATTGCTGCGGCCATGAGGAATACAGCATTTCATCCTTCTCCGCTAAAAAGTGATAATCATTATTATGTATTTCCTATTTTTGTACCGAAAATCTACGTATAACACATGAAGATACTGAATAATGCAATGTTTACATTTGAGGTGTCATCGTATTTCCGAACAAAATCGTGCCTTATTAAAAGTCTCTTGTAGAATAATACCCTGTTCATACATGCAGCAATATTGAAATTATAACAATTAAGGCCATTATTGAGACTAAATTTTCATATAAAAATTACAGTTAACTTATTGGCAACTAAGAGATAATTGTTTCAATAATGAGTAAAATTTATAATGCAACACTGTTAGATTTGTATTAACAGTACTTAATGAACAAGCTTTTATAAGAACAGTACATATTAAACAGTAGTTGTTAAAATTTGACTAATCAAACGTCAACAAAATAAATAAATAAAAAAACAAATTATTTTTTCCATTTTTTATGATAAAGGGTGTTTTTTTTTCGATGTATAGAACTTTAAGTTGCAATAAAACAACGATAGATTATTCGATTGACATGAATTTTATTTATCCGAAAGATAATCTTGTGGCATTACTTTTTAAATATGTTTTCTGGCATATGACCGCCACGGTTGGCGCGGATGTAGTCCAATCTGGACGTACAATTTTCGATGACTTTTTCCAACATTTGTGACCGTATATCGGCAATAACACGGCGAATGTTGTCTTCCAAATGGTCAAGCGTTTGTGGCACAAGCTGTGTGACATGTTGCACAGTCTTGTTGAAACCACATCTCCTGGACATCATGGTTATTCTATTCAGGAATGAAAAATTTTGTAATCATGGCTCTATACCGATCACTATTGACTGTAACGTTCTGTCCATCATCGCTTTTGAAGAAGTACGGACCAATGATTCCACCAGCGCACCAAACAGTCAGTTTTGCTGGGCGTAACGGTGTTTCGACATACACTTGAGGATTAGCTTCACTCCAAATGCGGCAGTTTTGTTTGTTGACGTAGTCATTCAACCAGAAGTACGCTTCATCGCAAAAAAAAATTGTGCGCGATACGTATTCCGCACAAAACCATTATTTTCGAAATAAAATTGCACTATTTGCAAGCCTTGTTCAGGCATCAGTCTATTCATGATGTATTGGCAAACCGAACTGAGAATAAATCACTTGACAGCTGTTAAATCGGTCGCCATCTTGAACAGTAATGCCAACTTAAGGTTCTATACATCGAAAAAAACACCCTTTACAAAATAACCAAATGTAAACAATAACTTTTTCACCTGTCAACTGCTAATTGTCGTAGCAATATTAGGTATGATTAAGTATGTATGAACACCAAAAAGATATTGTCAATTAACTGAATATTGTTTCAATTAAAAAGGCATATGTGAACATAGTATAAGACTGATTTGCAAAGGAAAGTTATATATATATGTATATACAAAATTTTTAAGGGCGAGACAAAGAAGAAAATATTTATTGAGATATAGCTACTTTTGCTTTCAAGGAGGATGCAGATAGCAGGTAGCAAAAGGGTGCGAAAATACGAGGTCTACTTATTATTGTATAAGCTACAATAATAAGTAGAAACAAAACAATTTGATTATTTTTTTAAATGTCTATATTGTATGCTACTGAGATGAGAAATTGCTTCAGTTTCGGGCACAGACAGCAAAAATGTGTTTTATTTTGTAGCCAACATGGGTATTTTTGCCTTTTCTGGAATAAAATAAACATTTTTTTGTTTTTTTTTTATAATTTCTCTTAATTTGCGATCTATTTTCTACAGAAATATTAAGCAAATAGTTTGAATTTAGCGACTAACTTAGCTTAATGAGCTCCAGTGAGCCCAAAACAAAAAAACAAAAGAACAAGCAAAAAATATGTTCTTATAAGGTTACATGTACTTAACGTTAGGTGCAAATGAACTAAAATTTTCTAAAAGGAAGATCAAGTACGTGGTATCTTTTCAGTCTTTTTATTTCATCACTGTCATTTAAAAGGTTAATGGCGAGTGTGTTCGGATGATTGCTCAGTCTTTGTAAATATGTATCTATCACAATATTTTGTAATTTCTTCTTTAACTGTAGGTATATTAAGATCACGATGAATGTTTCTATTGTTCATAAACCAAGGAGCACCAGTAATTAATCTTAATGTTTTTGACTGGTATCTTTGAAGAATTTCAATGTTTGAATTGCTAGCTGTTCCCCAAAGTTGTATTCCATAAGTCCAGACTGGTTTGAGTATAGTTTTATAGAGTATTACTTTATTATTCAATGTTAATGTTGACTTGGGTCCCAAAAGCCAATACAATTTTTTTGATTTGTTGTTTAGTTGTTGCCGTTTTCTTTTTATGTGCTCCTTCCAAGTTAATCTTCTATCTAGGTGAAGGCCCAGGTATTTTACATTGTTTGCCTGTGGCAAAATCGCTCCGTTTAAGGATACTGGAGGACAGTCATTTTTTCTAAGTGTAAACGTTATCTGGGCGGATTTTTCGTTGTTGACCACAATATTCCATTTATTTAGCCATTCTTCTATGAGGTTTAAACCACTTTGCAATATTCGAGAAGCCTCAGAGGGGATTTCCTGCGAAACCATAATAGCAGTGTCATCGGCATATGTTGCTATATATATATCATCTCCAGTTGGCATATCAGCTGTAAATAGTGTATATAACACTGGTCCCAAAACGCTACCTTGTGGAACGCCAGATTGAATACATCCGAAACTAGAGGTTTCATCGTTGACTCTTACATAAAACTTTCTCTCATGTAAGTAGGATTTTAACAAGATATAAAATGGAGCAGGAAGCAAATTTTTTATTTTATATAATAGTCCGGAGTGCCACACTCTATCAAAAGCTTGTTGTATATCCATGAATACTGCGCAGCAATACTGTTTTCGTTCCATGCCATTAGATATAACATCTACAATTCGGTGACACTGTTCTGGTGTACCGTGCTTATGTCTGAACCCAAACTGATGTTCCGGAATTATGTTTTGTCTTTCTAATATTGGTAGTAACCTTGCCAAAAGTAATTTTTCAAAAATTTTGGAAAATATTGGTAATAAGCTTATTGGTCTATAAGATGCAATTAAGTGATCCGGCTTATTTTGCTTAGGGATCATAATAATTTCTGCATACTTCCACTGGGAGGGAAAATGGCTTACTCGTAAAATAGAGTTCAACAATGTGGTTAAGAGAATCACTCCTTTTTTTGGAAGAAATTTTATCATTTTAGAAGAAATTTTATCATAACCTGGACTTTTTTTATTGTTAAGTTTGGCAATAATTTCTATAACCTCGCTGGGAGTAAAATTTTTTATTGGATGACTCATTTGGCAAGCAACATCTAGAAATTGTTCGATTTCGTCTTTTTGTGATTGAGTATTTAAATCAAATGGTTGGAATACATTTTCCAAATGTTCCTTAAAAGCATTAGCTTTAGACAAATTAGACTTGCACCAGCATCTACTGGAATTTTTTAGGGGAATGTCTCTTCTTGTCGATCTTTTGAGATATTTCGTAGCTTTCCAAAGATTATATTCGTCGTTTCGCGTTGGGTCTAAGTTTTGTAAAAAGCTTTTTACACCTTCATTTTTATATTCTTTCAACCGCCGTTTTAGGTAATTGGATGCACCATTTAGATTGTTTTTATCCAATGGATTTCTTGTTCTTTGATATACCATCCGTAAATATCTTTTGTTCATAATCAAATTTCGGATTTCATTTGAAATTCTGACATTATAGCCATTTGGTGAGCCACTTGTTGGTGTAGACACAAATGCGGCCTCACAAAAAAGATTAGAAAACAATTCTATAGCATCTTCTAGTTCATACTTTCATACTCTGCATCCTTTATGGTTATTAAGACATTGAACACAACGTGGTGGCGTCTCTAAAGGCTTAGTACAAACATAGGTAGGGTGATCCAAAGCGCATTTAACACATTTGTAGGGTTTTTTGTAGTATGATTTGGTGTGCCCAAATTCTTGGCAACGATGACACTGCACCAAATCATTAGTTCTTAATGGTGGCTCGATTTTAACTAAAGCATTATTTATTTGCTTTACATCATATACATCCTTGTTATTTGGGCTAGGATCTAAATCAACAAAAAACATAGATAAAGGTTCTTTAGTAACGCGACTTTTAGCATTGACTACCGCTCTGACTTGATGACCTAGCAGTATGAGTTCGGCTTTTATGTCCTCAGTAGGAATTGTGTGGTGAAGACCTTTAACTACAATTCGATATGCTTTTTCCTGTTTTAGTTGGTAAGTATGGTAATAAATTTTTGACTCTTCTAAATATTTAACAACTTTGCGATATTGTTCTATTGACTTAATCATCAAACGTACCTGACCTCTTAACGACTTATAGCTATAATCATTAGTTGAAATTACATTATTAAGCTTTCTTAACATTAGACTAATATTTGCTACATTAGGTACATATATTGGTGGAGGTTTTGGTGGTGAAGTTTCGTTGGTTTCATTCTCTTCGTCATCGATGCTAAGAGCTGCATATTTGTTGTTACATGATGTGCTTGGCTCGTCATGCATATACGTTCGCTTTTTTTGATAAATTTTAGGAGATTCTTGTTGCTTACGTTTTGTTGGTATACTTTGCCAAACTGAGCCATCGTCTTCGCTACTGCAGTCTTCACTAAGGTTTGCTTCGCCAGTTTTCATACTGGTAGCGTAGTGTTGTTTTTATTACACATAAAAACAAGTAAAATATTTACTAATTCACTTGTGATTGTACTTGTTGTTTTCAAAAATTTTTGATCTTAATAAACATTAAAACACAGATTTAAATAAATGAAAGCTCGTTTTATTGCTATTGCATGCAGTTATATAAATACATGAAAAAGGCTAAAAAATATTTGCAAAACTTATGTTTCATAAATTTTCAAAATCAAAAATTTTGCAATTTTTCAAAAATTAAATTATTTTTTTTTTCCTAAGAACTCTAAAACTATTAATGTCACCAAAAAATTATTGTAACAAAACTTAAGGCTAGCATAATGTGAAGTTTTCTGATGTCCTACATGATAAAATTACACACGCCGTTTTAAGTTATGACTAGAGGTCTGGATCAACCTTTACGAAAATCTCATATTGCAGAAAAAAAAATCTAAAAAATAACCTGATCCATAGAATTTGAAGTTTTTGTGATTTTTGTACTAAGATAGTCCTAACACATCAAAAAAATATAGTAGTGAACCATGGTCAGAAATTTTTTTTTTCCATTTGTTGTGTAGTGTAATCAATCTTAAATAATAAAACTAATTTTTATTGTGAGAACTTTTTCTTATATTATTATTTTGTATTAAGTTTATTGGGCTCAAGTACTTTCTATATAATAAAATTGATCTAGAACGTTACAGTCAATGGTGATCGGTATAGAGCCATGATTACTAACTTCTTTATTCCTGAATTAAATAACCATGATGTCCTGGAGCTGTGGTTTCAACAAGATGGTGCAACATTTCACACAGCTCGTGCCACAATCAATTTATTGAAAGACACGTTTGGTGACCGCCTAATTTCAAGTTTTGGACCTGTGAATTGTCCTCCAAGATCTTGTAATTTAACACCGCTAGACTACTTTCTGTGGGGCTATGTAAAGTCATTGGTCTATGCGGATAAGCCACAAACGCTTCACCATTTGGAAGACAACATTCGCCGTGTTATTGCCGATATACGGCCACAAATGTTGGAAAAAGTAATCGAAAATTGGACGTCCAGCTTGGACTACATCCGCGCCAGCCGTGGCGGTCATATGCCACAAATCATATTTCAAATGTAATGCCACATGATTATCTTTCGGATAAATAAAATTCATGTTGCAACTTAAAGTTCTATAAATCGAAAAAAAACACCCTTTATATCTTTGTCTCTTTTAATTAGTAGCAAAGAAAGTTTGGATAACTTATCAATTTTTTATAATTTTGCTATCTATGGAGGAACTGCTGGGAATAACAATTAGAGCCAAAAGTGTTGCACCACACAGTTTATTACTCAGTAATTATAAATAAATGTTGTTGGTTAAATAACCAGTATTCAAAAATGCGGTACTAACGCTCGTCTGGAATCAATGCTGCTAGTACCCAACTAGAATCAATTACAGTAGTACTGCGGGATACAAAAATTTCACGGCAACTGTACACCTCTACTAGAAACCGCACCATATATAAAGGATCGATCTCTTAAAAATTACACTACGTATTTCACGCTTTTTATGAGTAACCTTTTTAGCCAAACAAAACCTTAATTATTTTAAAGCGAAACGTAATTTTTTTTAGACAAGTAAAAATAGCCAGTGTTGGTTGTTAGGCTTACAATTCATAAAGGCAACTGAAAGCAATTAAAGGGAATAAAAGGAATCACGTTAAATGCTCATTCGAACTAAATATGTATGTAGCGACAAAGTTTTGACTATGCTTCGATTTCCGCTATCTACGAAATCAGATTTGTTCAACGTTCATGATATGATCTTCGTGGTGCATATGGAAACACTGCGACGTGGTCAAACATTTTGTTCTTCGTGTTGTTTTATGGTAAAAATATAGTAAAAACGTAATTATGTACGTCTATATTATTTCTTCAAATATTTATTTTTTCTGTTGTCGTTTCGTTAAATTTAGAAAAATACTTTTTTATTATGTTTGACTCATGTCAAGCAAAAACAACCTTTGACTAGTTGTTGCTCACTAACAACGAAATGCAAAAAATTAAATTTTTAAATAAAATTATTTTGACTTGGTCCCAAACGTTTTGTTGTTCTCCAGTTTTAGTTATGCGAATGTTGGTGTTCAGCATCTTATGCTACGGGAGCCGCAGTTACATCCGAAACTTCATCTGATTTTTCAGAGTCTTCGGGTTCTTCGGAGTCTACGGGAGGAAACAGTACAAAACGATTCCAAATGCCAGTGCGGAAGCAGTCTTGGAGTGTATTGACACCTATATCGTTATTTATTCTGAGTTCATATGTGGTTTCATTGGTACATGAGGCTTGGGCGGCGTTAATGTTACTCATTTCTCTTAAATATTGAGCCTGCTTTGAATTGGCTTCAAACTGCATATTGTTCATTTCTGCAGAAGTTATTGCGCTCTGAAAAAACGAAAATAAAACATTTATTTATTTATATCGTCCTAACTAATGAAAATATAATGTTTTCAATACCTTATTAGCGAAACAAGTGTAGAATTTATCGGCGGTATCCTTCTGGCATGTGAGCAGATCTTGGCAATTACCATCGGCGCGTTTCAGCAATACCTTTTGATCTTCCGATGACTTCTTATTAAGTACCGACTTTGATGCAGCCGCAGTATTTTGGCATGTCTGAATACCATGTTCATACAACCGCGAGCAGTTTGCAGAATAACGTATATATTGATTAGGGCACTCAGATTGGGAACGCAACATTTTCCGGAGACTCTCAATGTCATAATCTTCAATGTCTGCTGCAATGGCAGAGGCAAAAGTACCCACAAATAATAAAATCAAACTTTGTTTCAAGAACATTTTTGCTATTTTATTCGTATATTTCCTTGTTGAATACCACGGATGAACTACGAAATGGTTTCAAAACTCTTAGGTTTTTATATTTTTTTTAGACGAAGAAGTTTACTACTTCGTTTTGATCAGATGTCATAAAAAAGATCTTGGTTTATAGCATTTTATATTTGCTAAGATAAGAAATGACAAACTTTGGGCAACAACTTCTTTTCTAAATAAATAATATTAAAACACCAAAAAAAATGGTACATTATTTGACGAAAAACGAGCTCTTAATATAGTAGGTAAAACTCCTGAATATGTATGGTTTATAAAAATTAATGTTTATACAATAATTCTTTAGATTCCCTAGAGGAAGGCGTGGAAGTTAATATCAAAACAGTATTGAACGGCAATTGTTCATGGGTGGAAGTAGAACAACATTTGCTTGCTACTAAAAGTTATAGACTTTACGAATTTGCAAAAAGATTTGTAGTCGAATTCCGATTCGATGGATTCAATTTCTGCAATGTAATTAGCTACAAGCTCAGCAATACTTGCGGGCATGACTTCATTTAATTTACTTTTGTAGTGTTCCAATACCCATCTATCTTGAGATGAGGAGTTCAATATATACTCTGTGCCGATATGTGTTGTCGTAACAAGAATATTTGTATTAGTGTTTACATCACCAAATATTTCTTTTGGTACCGGGAGTTCTCCCACCTTGTTGTCAAGACTTTAAGTATGTTTCAAATTTAATTGGAACACCTAATTTTCTGCTTCTTTGAAAGCTGCTTAATACACTTTAGCGCATTTAAATCTATATGTTCACCTGCGAAGAGCACACTGTTATTTGGTTTTGGTGGACATACTATATGTATATGTATGTATATTAATGTACATATATATGTATACAATAATTATTTAATGTTTTTATATTAATGAACGTACACAAATTGGCTGAAAAAGTCGAATTTAATATTGTAGTTAGCTTTTACGATGGAAAGAAGACTTATTCACATTGAAGAAAATTGTTCAATTTGGACAAAACCTGATGATTTTTCTTTGAGTTAACAGCAATCGTGTAGTTGCACATGAAGCGCACATACATTAGCACATAAGTGCACTGCTATACTACATATATACATGTAAATAAAATTTCTGTTAGTAATATTGCCTAAGATATCTATATTTCTTAGTTATCTTCGAAAAATTTCAGTAACATAGTCAAATTAACGAAATATTATTCAAACTAACACTAAAATTGTACGTTAATTTGACAAATTGTTTGAGTTGTTTTCAATAACTTACTTTAATCGTTACTTTAAACATTACTTTTAACGACTACCATTTTTTTTTTTGGTGTTTCAATATTATTTATTTAGAAAAGAAGTTGTTGCCCAAAGTTTGTCATTTCTTATCTTAGCAAATATAAAATGCTATAAACCAAGATCTTTTTTATGACATCTGATCAAAACGAAGTAGTAAACTTCTTCGTTTAAAAAAAAATATAAAAACCTTAGAGTTTTGAAACAATTTCGTAGTTCATCCGTGGTATTCAACAAGGAAATATACGAATAAAATAGCAAAAATGTTTTTGAAACAAAGTTTGATTTTATTATTTGTGGGTACTTTTGCCTCTGCCATTGCAGCAGACATTGAAGATTATGACATTGAGAGTCTCCGGAAAATGTTGCGTTCCCAATCTGAGTGCCCTAATCAATATATACGTTATTCTGCAAACTGCTCGCGGTTGTATGAACATGGTATTCAGACATGCCAAAATACTGCGGCTGCATCAAAGTCGGTACTTAATAAGAAGTCATCGGAAGATCAAAAGGTATTGCTGAAACGCGCCGATGGTAATTGCCAAGACCTGCTCACATGCCAGAAGGATACCGCCGATAAATTCTACACTTGTTTCGCTAATAAGGTATTGAAAACATTATATTTTCATTAGTTAGGACGATATAAATAAATAAATGTTTTATTTTCGTTTTTTCAGAGCGCAATAACTTCTGCAGAAATGAACAATATGCAGTTTGAAGCCAATTCAAAGCAGGCTCAATATTTAAGAGAAATGAGTAACATTAACGCCGCCCAAGCCTCATGTACCAATGAAACCACATATGAACTCAGAATAAATAACGATATAGGTGTCAATACACTCCAAGACTGCTTCCGCACTGGCATTTGGAATCGTTTTGTACTGTTTCCTCCCGTAGACTCCGAAGAACCCGAAGACTCTGAAAAATCAGATGAAGTTTCGGATGTAACTGCGGCTCCCGTAGCATAAGATGCTGAACACCAACATTCGCATAACTAAAACTGGAGAACAACAAAACGTTTGGGACCAAGTCAAAATAATTTTATTTAAAAATTAAATTTTTTGCATTTCGTTGTTAGTGAGCAACAACTAGTCAAAGGTTGTTTTTGCTTGACATGAGTCAAACATAATAAAAAAGTATTTTTCTAAATTTAACGAAACGACAACAGAAAAAATAAATATTTGAAGAAATAATATAGAAATAATATATACGTTTTTACTATATTTTTACCATAAAACAACACGAAGAACAAAATGTTTGACCACGTCGCAGTGTTTCCATATGCACCACGAAGATCATATCATGAACGTTGAACAAATCTGATTTCGTAGATAGCGGAAATCGAAGCATAGTCAAAACTTTGTCGCTACATACATATTTAGTTCGAATGAGCATTTAACGTGATTCCTTTTATTCCCTTTAATTGCTTTCAGTTGCCTTTATGAATTGTAAGCCTAACAATCAACACTGGCTATTTTTACTTGTCTAAAAAAAAATACGTTTCGCTTTAAAATAATTAAGGTTTTGTTTGGCTAAAGATTTTATTCATAAAAAGCTTAAAAAGGCGCTACTTTATACACACATACGTAGTATCATTATCGAAATATTGCCCCTTTATCTGTGGTTTCTAGTAGAGGCAGTTGCTGTGAAAATTTTATATCCCACGTGATAGGAATTAAATTGTAAAATACTTTAGATTGAGAACTAAAACAGCGTATGTGATAGTGTGTAATTTCTTTTTTATAGAAAATAATATGCAATAATTCAGGTCCAAAAATGAACCTTTTCAAAAAATGTTTGTTGTATTTTTCAGCTGTCTATATGCCGACGACATTTCGTTGGTGCTAATCAACTCATCAGTAGACTTGAGAAATTACTAAAAGTTTGTTTGAAAATTAACTTCTTATTCCATAATTCCCATGAACAGAATGAGAATCAGAAATGTTCAAACAAACTTCTCACACAGCAAACATTTCTTTTTTCGTTTTGCAACACTTGCACTTTTCATTGCAACCTTCTATACAACGAGTCACCATTGGTTACTACGATTTGTATTTTTGAAAGTATCAAAAAGTAAAAGTTTTTGAATATTCAAATATGAACTTAATTATTTATTTGCTTTAAGAGCCAATTGAAAGTGCTTGTGGCAAAAGATTGCCTATAAACATCTATAATAAAGAGAATTGCGCATATAAAAATAAGTTTTATAAATCTAGAACTACAGCGATAGATACCACCTTGTAAAAGCCTTCAATAACTTCCACAACGAACAACATAGAATTTTTAGTTCTTGCGATGCTGAGCCATAAGGAGCCAATTAAGCTTTAAAATTGGTATTAACGTATGGTAATGGTCACAAAGTTTCCATTCGAATTGTTGGCTTCTATAATGGCTTAACTCACGACCAATACCGGTGTCTCTTATATGTCACCAGGTTGTTTTGGAGTTAACAGCATTGCTAAATTTATTTTTCGTGCTTATTGGAACGAAGTTCCTTAACGCGGCTTGCTGGTAGTGGAAATTAGTAGAAATCGTCACGAAAGCGTGTGAGCTGTTTATAAGTATTGGTGTACTGTCGACAAGCAATTGTGTATGATGGGCGGTGTCTCCGCTGACAGCAGCGGAGACACCTACCAATACATAATAATTAGTTGGAAAACGTTCCAAAAATTTAAAGAAATATAAAATTTAAAAATTTTAAAAATAACACAAAATAAAACATACAGATTTCACCTTGTATTACATTCAAAGATGAAAAACAAAAACGTAAGGAACTTCGTTCCTAACGGGGGTCCCCCGACCGTATTTCTTTTTTTTTTTTGTAATTTTGAGGCCAGTTGTACACATCGACCAAAAAGATATCTTGTGCAGCCTTTTGCTACATGCACTGTGTTTAATCTTTGATAATACTGATATGCCAGCAATCGAAACTCATGATTAGGGCAAGCTTAGAATAGCGCGAAAATTGGTTCCAAATGGCATGAAGAATGTCCCAAATTTCACTGTGCTTGAATTTTAAATTTTTATTTCCCGATATCGAACTTCTGTAATACATTTATAGTGAAAACCCAAGGGTTGAACTTAAGCCTGAAAAAGTAATTTAATATAAATAATAAAAAATTTAAAAATAAAGTTAAGCTGATGAATTTTAATGTGTTTATAACAAATAAAGTTTCAAACAAAAAAAGCCTTAAATGACTAAAATCGGTGCTCAACTTTGGAAGTTATTGACAAAAAATCAAAAATTGCAGTTTCACACAGTCACCAGACGAAACCTCAAAAATTAAAAAATTTTTTTTTATTAAATAAAAGTAGTATGGAAGAAGCATTTTGTTTGCTTATCAAAATAAAGCAATTTTAACTGACGGAAGTAAAAAACGACTTACATATCGATACCCAAAAGGCAAAATTCCGTAACTTCTTTTGGGTGAAGAATTTTGTTGGTTTGATTTCTAACAACGTTTGTACATCGAAAAATTGTTTATTACGTTTTGGGCTGTTCTCAACATATACTTGTTGTAAGTGATCGTAAGAATGCTATCTATTGGTCTCTTCTTTGCTCGAGTAAGTTTTCACTCAATTACTTTCTCGTAGCTGAAATAAATTTAAAAAGGAGCGAAGCTAGAAAAACGTCAAAATACAAGAGATCCTGTGAAGAAAAGCGTCAAACGTCATTTTAGTGTTTTTCGATCAAAATTATGTTAAAATAACGGTAA
Organism: Sturmia bella; assembly: GCA_963662145.1. Lineage (NCBI taxonomy): Eukaryota > Metazoa > Arthropoda > Insecta > Diptera > Tachinidae > Sturmia > Sturmia bella. The sequence goes on from OY759168.1 coordinate 71,363,836, forward strand.
ATCGTCACATCTAACACCCCTGGTGATCAGTACGATGTTATGGTTGTGTTTATCGTTTCTGGGAATGCTGCTTGGTTGTTATTTGTTGAAGTTAAGCAGTGGGAGCTACAAGAGAGCTGTGTTAACTGCGCTTGTGAAGTGAGAATATTGCAATGATCATATAATAAATAATCTACTGCAATTGTAGAAGTAGTTTGGACTGGAAGTGTGTTTCAACCCATTGCAGATCTTTGATTGCTTGCGCTTTTTTCGTTTGTTTTACAAAAATGGCGCAAAAATAACCTTCCAACGTTTTTTGGCTGTAATTAAAAAAAAAAAAAAAAAATGAAAAATTTTGAGTCTTCTTGTGAATTCTTTTTATTTGGTCTTTTGTTTTTTTTTACATCAAGTCGAGAATATGATGTCATATAAATGGCCGCCGCACAGTGGGGGATTTTGAAATAAAGTGGAAATAATTCTGAAATTTCTAAACGGGTAAGCTGATTATAATAAAATTTCACACACATCTTAAGGAAGTATTGCTGAGCTTAAGTTTGGAGTGTGAACTCTATAGACTCGAAGGGGGCGGAGCTATACGCCCCTAAAGTGGGACTCCTCGGGTATGTGAAAAATTCGAAAGCATGTCAAACCTATGATTTTGATCTAAATAAAAGGAAATTTTGTGAGTAGATTTTCCTACTAAAGGACTTTAAAAAAATGTGCAACATTGATGGATTTTCATTTGCAGGTTAGGAGATATACGACGAATACTATTAAAATTTTTAAATGTTCTGGATACTCGTTCTTCGACCTTTTTATTTAACTTTGTTAGATTTTATAAATGAGCTTAAGGTCACTCAATTCTCAATAAATATATTTTCTATTTATTGATAAGTTTTTTCGATATTTCGATACGCCTTTATGTATCTTCTTCAGGAAAATGCGTTTTCTATTATTTTATAAATTTTCAAATTTCAAAACAAATCTTAATGACAAACTAAATGAAAAATAAAAAGGGTTTTACATTCATAAATAGGCTTTACATACATACTTATTATCTATACAATTATATATATCTATACTAATGTTAATAATTATTTTATACATAATAACGTTTTTAACATAACATTTTATTGGTTTTTTAGTTTTTTATAAAAAAGAATGAAAAATCATTAATGTAAAAAATAAGATATTATGTTCTGAGTCCTGTTCTGGTTTTTGTAATTAGATGTCTATAATTTCTAGCTAGTCCATCTGTATCCTTCTTAAAATTTATCCTGTTTTCTAATGGAACTTTAATACAAACGTAGATACATGTTAGAAATGTTGGAAATTATTAAAGTTCCATTAGAAAACAGGATAAATTTTAAGAAGGATACAGAAGGACAGATGGATGTAGCGGCAAAGTACAACAACATCCTGTGAAAATTTCAGCCCTCTAGCTCTTACCGTTCCGGAGAATGGACGCTGTGACGGACGGACGGAAGTACTTGTCTCCGTAATAGGATTCCGTTTCACTCTGATGAGTACGGAACCCTAAAAATTACTTAAAAGAACAATTTCTTTTTAGTAACTAATGTTTGTAACATACTACATAAAACTTCACTTACAATTTATATAGCAAGTATTTATTGCCCGCATTACATTGTAACTATATTTATATATCTGCCACTTTTTGCATTATCTTGCATCTATTTTATAACGTAATATTTTTTTATATGACTCATCATTATACAGGGCCAACTATTAAGCCAAGAGGTCTGAGTTCGAATTCCAGATGGGCCGAACATGAAAAATTATTTTCATATTTTTTTTTTTTTTTTTTCGTTTAACTCATGCTTGGTAACTAAAATTGGTATGAGCATAATTTGATACAAAATCATGCTAAATTCGTACAGAAATAATAACCTGATTCAATATTATAGTACAACGCAACAGATATTTAAATTGCTTGCTGTACATTTTTATTACGATGGCGATTTAAATCCTACCAGAGGTAAATGGAGAACTTTGCAATACAAAAGAAGATAATTACATAAAACGATAAAAAATATTACTAAAAAGTTTATATTTCACCTTGAAAGTAATGATTTCCACTACTTTTGTAAGCGTAAAACTATTGGTTTTTATTTTAATTACATATGTATTTAAAGAAAAGTATAATGCATTTTTTTGGGACATCGTATACTTCTCTAATCTGAATTGTAAGTATTTGGGATTACATTTTCTGATCAGGAAGCACCTTATTTGGTAGGTGAAATTTTTGGTGGAATACGTATCCAATATTGGATAAATAAGATGTATTTTTTACTTCTGTATAATCTATTTTGCTTGAATTTTGCACTGCTTTTAAAGTTGACACAATGCTTTTTATTTCATATATGTATAGATGACTGACATATTTTTTTGTATTTATCTAATTATTTTTTTCTTTTTTTTTTTTTGATGCTGGACTTCACTCTCCTGAAGAAGCTCTCCGAATGAGAGCCAATACGACACTTAAAGGCTCCTTACAAAATGAATAATTAAAAATGAGTAATTAAAATCTAATAGCTGAAGTTGTGTTGATGGGGATTGTTACGCCACTGTCTAGATGCCTTTGTTTAGTCGATTGTTTATCGATTACCCTTTTTTATGTATGTTATCGTTTAGCTGTTTGTGGTGGATATTCTCTGTAAAAGTATATTATATTCCCACGCGGTTTGAAATTGTATTAAAATCCTATATAAAAGGGCTTTACCGCTTAAAAAGTTTTAAGTCGCGTGATTGACCAATTGAAGTTCGATAAGTTCGTATTTTTAATATTTTATGTATCTAACCTTTATTAATGTATTAATGTCATTTGTAGGAGTTTTAACTTATGTTCAAGAATAAATTAATTTGTCTCGTAATAAAATTCTTGGGCTTTGTTCAAAATTTCGATTGGATGCAGAGGGCTTGGGAGGCTTCACCCAACGGATATTAAAACTGATTTAATAAAAAAACGTTAAATACTGATGCGAAATACATATGTTGATCTTGCTTCATCGTTGAGGCTGTATTAAAACAAAATTGTCATCTATGGGCAATCGTCCTGCACTAAACTAAGTAGGAGGATAACCTAAACCTTTAGTTTGCCTTTTCTTAATTTGCAACTTTAGGCATGCTACCAAGTCCTGGGGAAAATTATTATTCTTCGATAACCAAGAACATAACTTGCCTAAAAAATCGAGAATATCTCTCCCCTGTTTTATATAATTTACAATACCCCCTAATAGAATCGAAAAATCTTTCTCTATGGACTTTTATTTATTTTGTTAAATAACAGGTAAATTTATGTAAGTGTCAAATTTAGAAAAATACTTTTTTATTATGTTTGACTCATGTCAAGCAAATGTTTTTGCTAGTCAAAGGTTCACTAACAACGAAGTGCAAAAAATTTAATTTTTAAATAAAATTATTTTGACTTGGTCCCAAACGTTTTGTTGTTCTCCAGTTTTAGTTATGCGAATGTTGGTGTTCAGCATCTTATGCTACGGGAGCCGCAGTTACATCCGAAACTTCATCTGATTTTTCAGAGTCTTCGGGTTCTTCGGAGTCTACGGGAGGAAACAGTACAAAACGATTCCAAATGCCAGTGCGGAAGCAGTCGTTCAGTGTATTGACACCCATATCGTTATTTATTCTGAGTTCGTATGTGGTTTCATTGGTACATGAGGCTTGGGCGGCGTTAATGTTACTCATTTCTCTTAAATATTGAGCCTGCTTTGAATTGGCTTCAAACTGCATATTGTTCATTTCTGCAGAAGTTATTGCGCTCTGAAAAAACAAAAATAAAACATTTATTTATTTATATCGTCCTAACTAATGAAAATATAATGTTTTCAATACCTTATTAGCGAAACAAGTGTAGAATTTATCGGCGGTATCCTTCTGGCATGTGAGCAGATCTTGGCAATTACCATCGGCGCGTTTCAGCAATACCTTTTGATCTTCCGATGACTTCTTATTAAGTACCGACTTTGATGCAGCCGCAGTATTTTGGCATGTCTGAATACCATGTTCATACAACCGCGAGCAGTTTGCAGAATAACGTATATATTGATTAGGGCACTCAGATTGGGAACGCAACATTTTCCTGAGACTCTCAATGTCGTAATCTTCAATGTCTGCTGCAATGGCAGAGGCAAAAGTACCCACAAATAATAAAATCAAACTTTGTTTCAAGAACATTTTTGCTATTTTATTCGTATATTTCCTTGTTGAATACCGCGGATGAACTACGAAATTGTTTCAAAATTCTTAGGTTTTTATATTTTTTAAGCGAAGAAGTTTACTACTTCGTTTGTATCAGATGCCATAAAAAAGATCTTGGTTTATAGCATTTTTTATTTGCTAAAATGAGAAATGACAAACTTTGGTAAATAATACTAAAAAACTAAAAAAAATATAGCCGTTAAAAGAAATGATTTATGATCAAGTGACATCAGGCTGACGCGATACTTTGTCAACTCTGAAAAAAACGCGTGTCTCTAAAAAAGCACTAAGTTTATTCTTTTTATTTAAATTTTTTTTATCAAGGGTCTTTCATAGAACAAAACATAATGGAACATAATGAAGACAAGGAAAAAGTAGGCTTTAAGCAATTTCAAGTCACGGCTAAATAAAAGTGAGCTTTTGTTCTACTATAGACGAGAAATAGGACAGTACGGAAGTCTTTAACAAATTTGTGTTTGTAAAATAATATTTATCTCTATGCGCCAAACCAACAACCGGCTGTTTCAGCGTAGCAAACACCCTTCATTAGCAACCTATGAACTTTGGACGTGTCAAATTTCTAACTATCATTAACCAAAGCAATGATCCTTTTTGTAGTATATTTTATGGATGATTTTTTGTCTCAGAAAAACTGTTAATTACTCTTTTTATGAAAGCTTTTCTCATACTTGTTCTGGTTTGCATCCTTGAGATCTAGAGGCTCATTTTATTGATACAACTTAAACATTTCCGCCATGCCATGCGGTATTTGTTAACATTTTACTGAAAATTTAATTACATTGAACTATGATATTGTAAGACATTTATTTATAAAATTGTCCTGTTATTCACTACATTTACCGTTATAAAATCCTTTTCGGAGTGACTTAAAAAAAACTAAAGGTAAACAAGCTGTTAACAAGATGCCAAAATTAATTTTTGTTTCAAGTATATATGTTGGAGTACCTTAAGAGAACAATGCAGTTGTCCCCAAAATCTAATTACACTGTACAACACATGATTTCGGGACTCAATTCTGATAATTGTTTATGAAAGTAGCCCCAAAAAGAAGAACTTCTGCATCATTCGTTTGGTCTTGGTACCTCAAATAATAATTTAAAAATTAATTTGAAGTTATTAAGTATCGTGTAGGGGAGTTTGTCAAGTTTTTGGCTCTTTTGTTTGTCATAACTCGGGAACCACTAGTCCGCATAAGAGGAAATAAATTTAGAAAAATTAAGAACTACAATTCCTTTAATCGGTTCATACAAAGTTTTGCTACATAAGCAAACGTTTCGCAGTTATAAATAAATGTATGAAGAAGCAAAATATTTTTTGCTTAAAAATTGATTTTTTTTTTTAATTTTTAATTCATAAAAAATCAAAAACGGTTGAAAAGTGTCAAGTCTTATTTCTTTCATGTAAAATCGCATAACCTATGAACAAAATGAGACATAAATCATAAAAATCGATGGACGCGTTTCGCTTTTATTCACAATTAAGTAAAGATATGAATTTGGAAAAAACATTGAAGACTTTTTTATTGATGCCTTATTTTGCATGAAAATAAACATTCCGATTCATACTAAAGCTATTCTTACACAGAAAATATGAGATTTTTATATATGTTCTCTGTGCATGGAAACAAAACTTAGAACATTTTCAATTATTGTCACTATCCGGAAGAAGGCGCAGACTTGCTTTCGTGCAATTTTTAGTAAATTATTTCCTTTCTGTCATATATGTAATTGTACTTGTGCCTCATCGAAGAAAACTTTAAAACCGATCGAATAAGTGGCAACATTTTGTGTTTTATTTGCAAATAGCCTTTTAATCAGTACTTGTTTTCGTGACTTAGCTATTCACAAATAAACATTTTATTTACTGTTTATACGCCAAATTTTTCTATTCACAATAGCGGTTTTTACACTTCGTATTATATTTAAAATACTTTTAAATATAACACTATTTTAAACTTCTAAGTGGTATTGTAAAAAAGTTGGAACAGCTGACTTCTGTTTAGATATTTTAGCGGCAAAAGTACACAAAAGAATTTTTCAATTGGTGTTTCGTAAAATATTAAAAGAAATAATATCTAGAAAAAATGCCTAAGGCAAGCGTGAAAGAAAATATTATTAACTATTCGGTTCAAAATGCCATTGATCAAATCGAAGTTAATGAAATGATGAAGTGGAAAGGTACATATATTTATTTATTAACAAAAAGTAAATGTATGCATAACCAAGCTCTCAGTAGATAGTGACAGGAACGTACGATATTGTTGGGCATATCTTGGGCGAGGCTATCGATGACGTTATTTTAGTCGCATCGTGTCATCGCAGAACGTTTAGTTCAGTTCCGAAGACAATGAAGTGGTCCTTATATATTTTAACTGGACTAGATGACAACAGATTTTTACAAATACTACGAGTGAGGAGAATTCAATTCCATTCACTTGTTGTTTCAATTTCGGATTATTTTGAATTTAACCAACCTCATTCATGCGAACAATTCCCAGTTGAGTACCCATTAGCAATTGTTCTGTACAGACTTGGGTCATCTGGAGAGGGCGCAAGTATTCTAGCAGTGTTTTTACTGCTGCGTCAGCCCATCTTTTGTTCCAGCTTTTTTCGCAATTTCTTTTTATAACTTTTTTAATATTTTCTGCATTTTTGGTCTTTTCCATTGCAAATTTAAGCAATGTTTACAATTCACTTTATTATATGTAGGCAAACAACAATGTGGCGCCGTGTCTGTCAGCTGTTTCTTACTTGTAAATAAATCCACTTACCACATTTAGTAAATCTACTACTGTTTTTGGCATTGCAGAGGTTTTAATTTAGTAAATTAAAAATTTATGAGATTTGTTGTTGCCGAGTTTTTAATTTATCAAGATTTACTAAATTTAAAATATCTCCAAGATCTACAATAGTATTTTAATACGAAGCGTGAAAATCGCAAATAATTTTATTCGCGAATAAGCAGTACGTATAAACGTACTATACAATTTATCATGGTAACAAAAGAAAAAAAAGGGAAATTAAAAAAAACCAAATTTTTTCTGAGTTTTTCAAAAATAAAATGCACTACAGAAAAGGGAAACTCTAATCTTGTCAACACTACTGTAGCCCCAAAATAAGCCCAAAAAAAAACGCTATCCAGAACCTGCCTAGTGTGAGCTCACCCTATTCAGATCTCTGTTTCTGGCCTGAAAGCCTACTAAAAATAATCGAACAGGTCTCTTGTCAATAATAAATGATTTACTGATTGACTGCAGTCCAGTTTAAACTACAATTAAATTACAACAACATTTTGTTAAGTTATAGTTTTAACTCCAACTAATATTTTGGGCATAATTGACAAAAAAAAAAAAAAACTAAAGGTTGCAAGTGGATTTAATTAATTAATAGAACTACTAATATTTTATTTTTTTTGCGAATGTGGCGATTTTTCTGTGGCTTGTTTTTCTAAAACACATAAATTTTGTTATGTACATACCCTGCCAGCAAATTGGTAGTCGACTACTAAAATAATTAACTTTACGTTAACTTTTATGGACTAGCTTCAAATTAGCTACTATACAATCGAAACGTAGTGCAGAGTTCACCCAAAATTCAAATACTAACATACACACATACACGGTAAATAACTCTTGAATTAAATTGCCTATTGTCGCATTCGTTTTAAATGTTGCGATGGCTGAATGGCATCTCTAGCTTACTAGAGATGCCATTTTACCTAAATTTATAGCAGACTGTACAAAAATATTTTACAAATTTAAGACGGTAAGATTTTACGTAAGATGTTTAAACTACTTTATTCAAATTTATGTGACTCTATTTAAAGATGTTATTTCAATGAACTATATTTGCATTAATTCAAATTTATATTCATCTATATTGATGTTGTTAATAATCACAACCCTGAATTTTATACCTATTGTGATTTTCGTGAAGTAATAACGATTTTTTGTGACACAACTTGACGATTTTTTGACGAAAGTAAAACCATTTTCTAAACTGAAAAGCGCGGACTTCTGACTACCATTTTAGCAACTCAAGCGACCAGAGGTACCCAAGAAGCTCTCGTCAAAGAATCGTTAAGTAACACCTAATTACCCCTTTTTAAAATAAATTGGATTCATAATGTGAGTAACCAGCATTGAAATTAATAATTATTTATTTTTGGTAACATAACTAAAATTGAGTCAGACTCCCCTTCTGTTCCACTCAATTAACACCTAACCCCCTTAGGTGATTCACTTCAAATCTTTGTACCACAAAAGTACAATTATTTAGTTTTGGTTAGATTATTCACGCCAAGATTAAACATAAGACATAGTAAATTTTTTTTTAGAGGGGTACGGATGGGATCCAATAAGCTTAGTATGTAATGAAACGAAACAAAACAAAATCGTATGACACTTTTTGATTTTTGAAAATTTTCAAAAATTCATGATACGCGATTTCATTTCGCGATGCATTTCTATGTACTCATTTTACTCTTTTTCCCATGCATCATGTACACCATCCATAATCCATGGTTGGTGGTTTCAAAAGTATAGGACTGGAATTCGACATAATTTTGTGAAACTAAGTTGTTAAACCAATTTTTTCTTCTCAGTTGAAAGTCTGACATTAACGAAAATGTATTGCGTAACTATTACACAATACATAAAAAATATCAAAACATACTACAAACATGCTTTGAGAGGAGATTATGGTTTACATAATCGTCCAACTACGTAAGACATTGGCAAAATTGTGAAGAAATTCGAAGAGACTGGAGCAGTTACAAATATTGTAAGGCGATGTGCGCCATCGTTTCGCTCTTTCCGCTGAAAATATTGCTGCCGTAAATGAAAGCCGAAGACCCGAATGTGGCGATTAGTCGTCGTTCTCAGGAATTCGGACTGTCTTACGGCACTTTATGGAGTATTTTGCATGTATATCTACTTCTACATACATATAAAGTTTAGCACACACAACAACTGAAGCCAGCTGACCATTCACAACGTCGTAGATACATACGTGGAATGGGTGCTTGAACAACAGGCAGTGGACGGCGATTTTTCGAAGAAAATTTTCCTCAGCGATAAAGCACATTTCTCACTCGGTGGGCATGTTAATAAACAAAATTGTTGTGTTTGGGGTTATGAGAATTCTCAAGTAATTGAAGAGATCCAGAAAAAGTCCCTGTTTGGTGCGCTTTTTGGTCCGAAGGTGTGATTGGACATTACTTCTATGGTCATATGATAACCGACTGCTTTTTGCCTGCTAATGAAGAATACGACTTGGAGAATAAGTGGTTCCAACAAGACGGCGCCACATGCCATACAACAACTCGAGCGAATATGGCTTTATTGCAAGAGACCTGGCCGCGTAATTTCTCGTCGTGGCGATATCAACTGGCCACCAAGATCATGCATTTGACACCATTAGACATTTTTTTTTTGTAGGACTATGCGAAAGACCGTGTTCATGCAGATAAAGCTTTAACTGCACTTAAAAACCGACATTCGTCAAGTTATGGCTGAGATAGCGCCCAATATGTGTCAAAAAAAAAAAAGTGGTCGAAAATTACCTCAAAAGCATCAATGCTTGCATTACTTCTCGTGGTGGTCATTCAAATGATGTAGTGTTCAATACATAATGTCAACGTTCAAACCTTATAATAAAAAAAGAGGATCATGAAACAAAATATTTTATATGTGTTTTATTTACGTTTACTTTTGAAAGCGCAAAATGGAGAACCCATTACTTAACTTTTCTATTATAAGCCATATTAAATTTTTTTTTTTTTGTTAATTTCGCAACTTTTTTCTGGAGCTTAGAGGATTCACACTCAGTTGTTCAAACTGTTCCACCCTTTACAAACTATTTTAAGTATATTTTTGCATTTGACAAAAGTTTCGCTTTTAAACATTTTTACCATTTCATGTTCTATTGGCATAAATTTAAAATGCAAGTCCGCTGAAATACTATTCTTTGCTCACAAGATGCGAAATGATGGTTTATGAATTCGGCAATTGTGGTTTGTGTTTAAAACCAAAATAAAATTTTTGATTTATTTATTAAAAATATGTTAATTCGGGAACCCACAAGTTTTGACACTTCTTACTGCATTAAGATATTGTATTCAAGATCGAGTTAACATTAAGACAAGAGGTTTGTTTCTAAGCAGTGCAAATTCTTATTAGAATAATTGCAGCCGTTCAAAGTCAATAAACACACCCTATATGTTTTCAATTCAAAACAGACAAAAGGCATATAGTTTGTTAGTTAATTTTTAACTGCCAGTTCATGAAAGATTGTTAGCAAAATTCGGAAAAAATGTATTTCTAAACGCAAACCAGAGAAGATTTTTATTCATTTAGTTGATTTAAATATATGAAAAAGATAGAACACAATTAATAAGGTATAATTTTAGGCCTAAAATAATACATTCCAATCATATATTTTTATAATATACATTTTGATAATATATATAATACATTTTGATTTTATAGCATAAATAATCCAGAAAAAAATTAAAATTTGATGCTTTCAAAAATGGTACGATACAGAGAAAAAATTTAAAAAAAAAAAAATTGCTTAAAATTATTTTTTATAAAAAAACTAAAGATCAAAAGCTTAAATAATTAATTTAACAATCTAAAGATCAAATAATATAAATATAAACAAATAGTTAATAAATAATAAACAGTATAGTCGCAGGGGCCCGGATTTGGGCGCCTCGAAAATTAGGTTTTTTCCCTTCAAAACACTTGATTGCTCCAAGATCCCCGTATAGTTATCAAATATACGACTAACTTCCAATTTTTTCTCCCCCATATTTTTTCCAATCACACTGACACCTCCTTAGGCAACGTTTATTTTTCGCAGGTGATGGACGTCGCCGTCACATATTAGACATCCGTAATCTTTGGGAATTCGGCGTCGCTCCTGTTGTTATAACTATGTATATCTACTTGTATACATTTTGCTCAAATCAGATTGTGAACTCACATCAAATGGGCGAAACACCCCGCTTTGAGCGATGTATGTAACACATGCATATCTGATGATATTTTTATCTCGAACCGAACAATTATTAAATGGTTTATAAAACTAATATTTGTCTGTTTATTGTGGAAGTTTTAACGTCAACAAGCGTCATGTTTAATAAAATAAATTAAAAAGAGTGGTGCTCTTAAGGCGTATAAAAGACTTAAACCCCAATTACTTGAGTAACTTATTATGTGCAATATCATTTTTAGATTTTTAACAGCACAAGAATTTTATTGCATACACGAGTAATAATTTTTATCTAGAGGTTGTATTGAAATTTATTTAAGCTGCTCAATGACGTTGGGGCAAAAAAGTTTTCTGGAAATAAAACTCTGCATCGTTTTCATGCAAGTTTTTAATACTTTACTAGTTTTTAAACCTTCAAAATAAAATGCTATCAATTCATTGTTTTATTTGGTAAAAATAGGAACAATAGAGGAAAGCATGTATTTTTATATATATATATATATATATATATATATATATATATATATATATATATATATATATATATATATATATATATATATATATATATATATATATATATATATATATATATATATACATATATATATGTATATATATATATATATATATATATATATATATATATATATATATATATATATATATATATATATATATATATATATATATATATATATATATATATATATATATATATATATATATATATATATATATATGTATATATATGTATATATTACTGTTGTGTAGGTTGATTCATATGAACTTATATGTTTGTTGTTACTTGCTTTTTGTAGTAGCTGATCGTTTAATTACTTGCCCAAACCAGTCTCATTCGTTCAAGAAGATCAAGAATATTTCTCTCCAAAAATCTCTCTCACTTGCACGAACTTTGAGTACAGGAAGGGTTTTCATGCAACTGGAGGTCGCATACGCGTCAAACGGTGGTTACGGGATCAAACTTATTTGGTTCAAAAAGTAAAAAACGGGTTAAATCTTAAATTCTATATGTCCGGGCCTAATACAAATAATCGGACAGGTGTCTTGTACTTTTCAGAAATACGGAAGTTTAAGGAGGCCAAAGGGACAAAAAAATAATTTTGGTTTAAATCTCTGAACTTGTTCGAAAACCGTAGATTTAACAATATTCTTGGTATTTATATTGATATTATTGGATTCTATTCACATGGTGTATTTTCCTATTACATACGTTTTACTTAAACTCCTCTCTAAATCTTGAGCAATGCAAGAAAATTGCAATGATATACATAGCATATTTCCACGACATGTGTTTCACACTCTATTTATGCTTAACAAACTAATCAGGAGCGAAGGAGTGTGCTTCGCCATACGCTGTGCTGCACAGTGGGGGATTTTGAGAAAAAAGTGGCAATAATTCTGCAATTTCTAAACGGGTAACCCGATTGTAATAAAAATTCGCACACATCTTAAGGAAGTATTGCTGAGCTTAAGTTTGGAGTGTGAACTTTATACACCAGAAGGGGGCGGAGCTATACGCCCCTAAAGTGGGCCTCCTCGGGTATGTGAAAAATTCGAAAGCATGTCAAACTTATGGTTTTGATCCCAAAAAAAAAAACGAAATTTTGTAGTCCTACTAAAGGACTTAAAAAAAATTTGCAAAATTGATGGATTTTCATCTGCAGGTTAGCAGATATACGACGAATACTATTAAAATTTTAACATTTTTCTCTGTGCTGGCCCACTGTTTCGTTAATAGCGAAACACTAGTTAGACAACACTAGTCAGATTTTCAAAATCTTTTCTTTTCTGGATTAAAAACAAAATTTTCTATCTTGCGAAAAAAAATTTAGTTTAAAAAACTTATTTAGTAAAAAGTTATACGCAGTTTAAATTAAAATTCCTAAAAAACTCGATTTTTCCCCGTTTTTTGTGGAAAAAAGTACGTTCATTATTTCGTAATTATAAAAAAAAAATTTGCGGGAACATCTACGCTATGTTTATATTTGTTTGAAAGAAAATACTATGTTGTACATTATTACAGAAAAAAAAATTAAAAATTTGTCTTTTTTAAGAAAGCAGAGTGTTGCCAAACCGAGGAATTTTTATAGCAAGTTCTCGGTTTATGGCTTTTTTTTTCCAATCCCAAAGCTAGAAACAAATAATTGTGTACACGATCCTAAAGCCTAGCATTTTTACCATACTTCCAGCTGCACCTTGCAAAAAATACATGAAATACAGCAAAAATATTAAAAAATCCCATTTTTGGGATTTTTTGACTTTTTCTGGGAATTACGGAGTTTCAAGAATTATATCTTACCGGCATTTACATTTTTCCTATTAAACACGCTATTTTCTACGTAAGTGACAAATTTTAGCAGAAAATAATAACAAATAAAAATTTTGTAGCATAAGAAAAAAGCGCTGAATACTGAAAAATCGCATTTGTGTGATTTTTTGATTTTTTTCTGGGAATTCCGGGATTCTAAAAACTAAATCTCATCGGTTTCAACTTTTATCTATTGACTACGTCATATTTTACCTACATGCGGAATTCTAGCAGAAAATGTTCATAAATAAAAATATTGTAGTGTAAGGAGGTAGATCTTTATATATGTACATACATGTACATATATATTCGCTCTTTTTTCAAGAACTCTTTTGTTTAAGAAGACTAATGCCTCTCATTATTACTTTTTGAAAGAAGTGGACCGCTTTATCTATCGCAAGCCGATGTAGGTAATTTAAACTGTTACACCGGTATTCATAAAAAATAAAACATTGCTGAAACACATTTTAAAACAAATTTTTCATATAAAATTTTTTCTAAAATGTATTTGAGCAACGTTTTATTTTTTATGAATACCGGTGTTAGTGTGTACTTGTGTATATGTTTCATTACACCAGGTAGCTGCAGTATGTGACTTTTGTGTAGCTGTTGCATTGATGTACGTAGATATATGCAGTTGCTACTGTTTACCTGGTAACAGCGAAAAATTTTAAGATGTATATTTGGTTATAACTGAATATTTTAGAATATATGATACTATTTCAGTTACAGTAGTGATTGCGATCACATTGGCTGCTAGAAATTTATGTTTCCCTCTGTTTGAGCACACAGAAATTCAATTCGAGGATAAAGTTATTACTCAGTTTATTGAAAATACGTGCACTGATAAACTGAAAAGTGAAGAAAATATAAAAATTCAAAATTTTGTTAAAAACTTTCAGCTGAAATGGAAAACTGTGAGGAGAAGCAAGCCAAAATTCCTAAGTAAATATTCCGATTGGTTGGATAATAACATGGAATTAAGCATGTGGTGTCGGCGCTCCATGCAAGGAATACGAGAATTTAAGCCAAAGATCGAAGAAAAAAAGGTTGTCAAATTCTATTTCATCTATGTCCGCTGAAGAGATTTCGGATACGTACAAAGCGATGCTTAAAAAAACGGGCAACCTTCGGAGGCTGGAAAAATTGCTGGTGTTTTACCAAGTGCATCACCTAGACGGCTTAAGCGAATTGTTTAAAGTATTCCAACACCTACATCTGAATCAGTTTTTACCGAGGAAGAAGCTATTGCTCTGATGTTGCAGCTTGGATTAACTCGTGATAAATATATTACTTTGAGAAAAGCATTACAAGAGAAAGGGGTAAAAGTTTTGCCATCATATGACGCAGTACAAAAAAAAAAACGAAAATTATTGTACCCTCACCTATTGAAGTCAATGAACATAAAGAATGGATATGCTGATGATATAGGAGCAGTCATCTCAGCACGAGATGTGGACGATGGCAGAAGAAAGTTGAACCAGGTTGTAATAAGAGTCCAGACCAGGCTGGAAGACCATGGACTGCAGCTCGCCATGGACAAGACTGAGGTGATGCTGATGACGCGTGGCCACATTCCACTAGAGATCAGCATGCGTATAGACAATACGTCTCTAGTCACAAAGAGATCCGTATTTCAGATCAGATATTTGGGTGTGACCCTGGACTGCCGACTTACCTTCTGGGCCCAAGTGCAGCATGCGGGCGCCAAGGCGGCAAGGATAACCGGCATGCTCAGCAGACTAATGGCGAATGTCGGCGGTCCAACACACAGCAAGAGAAAACTAATTATGGAGATCACTAACTCTATACTCTTATATGGAAGTGAAATTTGGGGAGACGTACTGGTGACAAAGACTAGACGTAAAATGCTTGAGACAGTACAGCACACGGCAGCACTACGAATTGCCTCAGCATACCGAACAGTATCACGAGCTGCAATATTGGTGATAAGTGGAGTGATACCCATTGACCTACTAGCGCGGGAAAGAAAGGAAGCTTGGGAATCAAGGAAAATAAATGCTAATTTCAGTGCCGCTGACCTCAGATCACGGACTGTACAGAGATGGCGAGCGGAAGACTACGGGGCATGGACGACAAAACTGATCCCTAGCATTCAAGACTGGGTGCAGAGGAGATTCGGGGAAACTAACTGGGTTAGGCCCAGTTTCTCTCAGATCACGGTTATTTCCGGAAGTACCTGTACCGGATGGGTAAGGTAACAGACCCTTACTGTATTTACTGTGAAGCTACGGAAGACGACGCAGAGCATACCTTTTTCAACTGCACCAGGTGGCAGACAGAATGTGATTTACTGAAGACTCAGATTGGCGACCTTAGACCCGATAACATAGTTGGCAAAATGCTGGAGAGCGAGAACAGCTGGAATGTTGTGAGGCACTACGTGGAGTTAATTCTACAACTGAAAAAGGTAGATCTCGACGCGGTCCAGCAGTCTGAGCATACTGACGGGCACAGACGTGGGTAAATAGAGAAGAGTCCTGGAGGACGTAGATCTGGGCCTTCCCGAAGTAATGCAGATAGCGATCCCGGGAAGGATCACCCTAGAAAGTAGGAGGGAGTTTTTTAGTGGACACACCACACAACGCAGTTGGCGACGGCCACTGTAAGTGCGAAGGCATTTTAAACCCTACCTCACCGTCAAAAAAAAAAATGAACATAAAGAAAGCGTTAAAGTGTCAACTCTACTGGAAAATACAGCTTCCCGGATAACTTCACTTTTAACAACGGAACAGTTGAAAAAAATAAATAACAGCAATTTGCAGCTGATGGGGATGTGATGGCTCGTCATTGCTTTCAGAGTACAAGCAACTTACCACAAGTCACTCACTTAAACGTAAAAGTGTGTTCATGGCTTCATTAGTCCCCTTAAGAATACGTAAATATGCCGATAGTAACAGTCCATCAACAAGTTTTGAAGATGTGTGGATCAACCAAACTCCAGGATCGAAATTTTTTTGTAGGCCAATTAGCTTCGAATATAAAAAGGAAACGAAGACTTCAACACAAGATTTAATTAATTTTATTGACTCCGAAATAAAATGTACCGAGCCTATTTCAATTGCCATTAATAATTATTTCTTCAGCATTTCTTTCGAAATGAAATTAACTATGATTGATGGAAAACTTAGCAATGCAATAACGGGCACATTTTCAAATTGGCATTGTTCTATATGTGGAGAAAAGAAATCAAGAAGTTATCAAATTTGAAATCTTTCCTCTCCATGCCCGAATACGCTTCTTGGAATACTTTCTGCATTTGGCATATGATCTAAAGTATAAGAGTTTTCCCGAAAGTTCAAAAAAACAAAGACCTAAATGAAATGAGAGCCACTGAAAAGCAAAGAATACGAAAAGAGTTCAAACAGCAGACCGGCTTAAATATTAATAAGCCCCTTGCAGGATATGGAAGTACAAATGATGGAAATACACCTATGAGATTTTTTAAATATTATGAAGAAACAGTAAAAATTGCTAAAATAAATTCGATGCTGTTGTACATATTAAATTACCTACATCGGCTTGCGATAGATAAAGCGGTCCACTTCTCTCAAAAAGTAATAATGAGAGGCATTAGTCTTCTTAAACAAAAGAGTTCTTGAAAAAAGAGCGAGTATATATGTACATGTATGTACATATATAAAGATCTACCTCCTTACACTACAATATTTTTATTTATGAACATTTTCTGCTAGAATTCGGCATGTAGGTAAAATATGACGTAGTCAATAGATAAAAGTTGCAACCGATGAGATTTAGTTTTTAGAATCCCGGAATTCCCAGAAAAAAATCAAAAAATCCCACAAATGCGATCAGCGCTTTTTTCTTATGCTACAAAATTTTTATTTGTTATTATTTTCTGCTAAAATTTGTCACTTACGTAGAAAATAGCGTGTTTAATAGGAAAAATGTAAAAGCCGGTAAGATATAATTCTTGAAACTCCGTAATTCCCAGAAAAAAGTAAAAAAATCCCAAAAATGGGATTTTTTAATATTTTTGCTGTATTTCATGTATTTTTTGCAAGGTGCAGCTGGAAGTATGGTAAAAATGCTAGGCTTTAGGATCGTGTACACAATTATTTGTTTCTAGCTTTGGGATTGGAGAAAAAAAAAGCCATAAACCGAGAACTTGCTATAAAAATTCCTCTGTTTGGCAACACTCTGCTTTCTTAAAAAAGAAAAATTTTTAATTTTTTTTTTCTGTAATAATGTACAACATAGTATTTTCTTTCAAACAAATACAAACATAGCGTAGATGTTCCCGCAAATTTTTTTTATAATTACGAAATAATGAACGTACTTTTTTCCACAAAAAACGGAGAAAAATCGAGTTTTTTAGGAATTTTAATTTAAACTGCGTATAACTTTTTACTAAATAAGTTTTTCAAACTAAATTTTTTTTGCAAGATAAAAAATTTTGTTTTTAATCCAGAAAAGAAAAGATTTTGAAAATCTGACTAGTGTTGTCTTTGCTATTAACGAAACAGTGGGCCAGCACAGAGAAAAATGTTAAAATTTTAATAGTATTCGTCGTATATCTGCTAACCTGCAAATGAAAATCCATCAATTTTGCAAATTTTTTTTATGTCCTTTAGTAGGACTACAAAATTTCGTTTTTTTTGGGATCAAAACCATAAGTTTGACATGCTTTCGAATTTTTCACATACCCGAGGAGGCCCATTTTAGGGGCGTCTAGCTGCGCCACCTTCGGGTCTATAAAGTTCACACTCCAAACTTAAGCTCAACAATACTTGCTTAAGATGTGTGCGAATTTTTATTACAATCGGCCTACCCGTTTAGAAATTTCAGAATTATTTTCACTTTTTTTTCAAAATCCCCCACTGTGTGCTGGTCAAAATACATGCTCTTATGTGTTTAAAATACAAAATGTATGAAATTTTTGTATTTAAAATACAAATACTTCATGCCAAAAGTAAGTATTTGAAATACAAAATGCAAACTGCAGTGTAACCAAAATATGTTTTTAAAATACCAAATAAAAAGGTGACAGTAAATACACAAAAATGTTCAACTGAATAAACATGCCAGTATTGTAGCGGAAAAGTAGCGTTCTGAAACGGAAGGGAATATTTAGCAAGTGCAACTTGCTAAATATTTGTCCTTAAGCATCAACCGACTTTAATATAGATAAATATAAGGACACAAAGTCAATAGGTTTTTAGCTAGCATATTATAAAAATGTATGACATTAAAAATGTATATGCTTATGTTTCGGAAAACGAAATCAAATAAATGAGTAAAGCACATTATTCATACTTTTTATTTTAATCTCAAATTCACTTTGTACGTGAATTTTATTTTCTCACGATCTTTTCCTGTGGCAATACTACCAATACTCATTGTACAAGTTCTTAATTGATATCTACACGTTAGTTGACTAAAAGTGGTCGTATTTACTCGTATTGCTTCCCTCTAATGTCATTTGATCACAAATCAGTACCTCTAACGGTATTTAGCATTAACAACGCCAACAATTTTTTTTTAATTATGACTTTCTAAGAAAAGAAGTTGTCTAAGTATTATCCGAACTAATCTCACCATATATAACATACTATAAGACCACATCTTTTTTATGGCATCTGATAAAAGTTGTATAGGGAACTTCCTCATTTGAAAAGTATAAAAATCTCAGTGTTTTGCAACAAATTCGTAGTCTATCTGTGGTACTGAAAAAATAGATATACGAAAGAAATAGCAAAAATGTTCTTGAAACAAAGTTTGATTTTATTATTTGTGGGTACGTTTGCCTCTGCCATTGCAGCAGACATTGAAGATTATGACATTGAGAGTCTCCGGAAAATGTTGCGTTCCCAATCTGAGTGCCCTAATCAATATATACGTTATTCTGCAAACTGCTCGCGGTTGTATGAACATGGTATTCAGACATGCCAAAATACTGCGGCTGCATCAAAGTCGGTACTTAATAAGAAGTCATCGGAAGATCAAAAGGTATTGCTGAAACGCGCCGATGGTAATTGCCAAGACCTGCTCACATGCCAGAAGGATACCGCCGATAAATTCTACACTTGTTTCGCTAATAAGGTATTGAACGCAATATATATTCATTAGTTAGGATATCAATAAAGATATGTTTTATTTTCGTTTTTTCAGAGCGCAATAACTTCTGCAGAAATGAACAGTATGCAGTTTGAAGCCAATTCAAAGCAGGCTCAATATTTAAGCGAGATGAGTAACATTAACGCCGCCCAAACCGCATGTACCAATGAAACCACATACGACCTCAGCATAAATAATGCTATGGGTGTCAATACACTCCAAGACTGCTTCCGCACTGGCATTTGGAATCATTTTGTACTGCTTCCTGAATCTCTTCTAGATCATCCCGTAGACTCCGAAAAACCCGAAGACTCTGAAAAATCAGGTGAAATTTCTGATGTAACTGCGGCTCCCGGAGCATCCGAAGCTGAACACAAAGATTTACACATCTAAAATTTGATAGCAACCTTTGAACGGCAAACCGCTTGAGCCTGAGTCAAAGTAATTTTATTTAAAAACTAATTTATCTCATTTTTTTTTTTTTTGTATATCGATTTTAGTTAGCCGTCGTCTAGCTTTTTATTTAGTATGAATCAAACATAAAAAAAAAGCTATTTTCTAAATTTAAGTAAAGAGCAACAGAAAAATAAAATAAAGCAATTAATTTTTTTTTTTTTTTAAACGGGACAAACTTAAAAAAGAAAATTTCCAATCACATCGTAGAGTTTCGATAAGCCGTATCGAAATAATGCCATCAAGTATTAACAATTTTTTTTCGGCAGCTAGTAGACAATGCGGTAAGGTCATGCGATTCTTATTTCGTTTCAATGAGCATTTAACAGTTTTTCTATTGCTTTATTAAGAGATTGAGCATTTACAATTATTTAGATTGCTCCTTCACAATTATGAACAAAACAGCTTCAGTTCATTTGTATGATTCAAAACTTCTTTTTAATAAAGTTTTTTGAATATTCAAAAATGAACTTAATCATTTATTCGCTATAAGAGCCAATTGAAATTTATTACCTTAGTTCTTAGTAACAAATTTTTGATACTTTCAAGAATATAAGTTGTTGGTAGCCAAGGGTCACCCATTGTAAGGAAGTGCTAAGAAAAGTAAAGGTGTTGCAAGACGTAACATGCTTTCTGTATAGAAAGTTTGTTTGATCATTTCTGATTCTCATTTTGATCATGAGAATTTTGAAATAAGTAGTTGGGCTTCAAATACTCTTTTTAGATTATTCGAGTCTACTGATGAGTTGTTTAGCAACAACGAAATGTCGGCGGCATATAGACGGCTGAAAAAAGACAGAAAGCAATAAGGTCTATTTTTAGACATAAAGTAATAAAAATATTATACATATGTACATGTCACAAAATTTGTTAAGCTTGTTTTTTCTATTAGTTTAATTTTTATGAAACCTGATGCTAAAATCTTTCCTCTCTTCTTTTTTTTAATTGAATGCTCAGGGGACAGCCCCTACATATGCAGTACATGATATTGGGATTAGAAAAATGTATTATTTTTTATTATTATATTTGTGCATTGGGTTGTGCTATTCACTGGCCAATCAGCTACAATTGGATGAAGACTGGATGATGTACTCGTATGGCGTAAAAATATGTGGTTCTCATAAATGAGATCCCTGATTTCATCAAAGCAAACACCATTACAGTACCACCACGACGATGCTACAGTGAATGAATAGAGTTGGATGCCCTACTTTCGCAGATGAGCTTAGTTGGTATTTCTTGAGTAATCCCAAAATAGACGTTTCGGCCCAAACAAGAGAGGTGTATTCAATATCTAGTCTGATAGAGGTTATAACCCCTAGAGAGGAATTCGCATGGAGTGAAGTCTATCTTCCATATTTTTAAAAATCCAAGGCACATAACTGCTTCTTATGCAATGTAAAAATTGTGTTCAGTCCAGCGAACATTGCAGTGAATTTTCATTCCAGGGACATCAACAGCTTCCGATAACTCAATATTTATACCGTTCATGTTTGCAGATGGAGCATCATACTCAGTGATTTGTCTGATACTTATAAATATTATCAGCGCTTGCGAGCGTTGGAATCGACTGTGTTGTTACGACTTCATTCGCAGATTAAACGTTATCGTTGCTAAGTGTAAGATCCATGTTCTGCTTTTTTCCAGGCATCTCTTATTGGCTGAGTCTATGGCCGAATAAATACAAATGGCATTGGAAGTTATAGTTTTATCGACATGCAAGAAGGAGTGAGTTATGCTTCTGCACTTCTTATAAATTTTAGTTTTTAATACTTTCAATTACTTGCCAGGAGGACTACTGTGTGGTGGTGTGAGGGCTCAAGTATGACCTTAAATTCATAGCAAAGTTTGTATTTAGGCCCATAGAATGAGATATAATAAGTACAAAGGCCTGCAGGCTAAATGTTTTCATGAAATACGAGTATATCGTCCAGCGCATACGAACCATGTGCGTCTGTGGAAAACACTATCTGCAGACGTATTTAGTGGCACTTACAGTGTAAGAAAGTTCAAATTAAGCGTTCACAACACTAATTTCTCTTCCCTCAACCTTATAATAAATTTTTCTAATTCCAATACCATGCACTGCTTATGTAGAGAATGTGCCCTGAGTTCTGCGCCCAACTAAAAAGGAGAAGAGGAAATTTTTTAGCGTCTGATTGCATAAAAACAATACTAACAGAAAAAAAAAACAAGTTTAAAAAAAAATGATACATTAACATATAATAATTATATTAAAAAGTGCTTTAGATGACTCAAATGAACTGAAACTTTTTTGTTCATTACACAGTACAACATTTTTCAGGTGATTGATTCGGGACTCAATTCTGATAATTGTTTATGAAAGTAGCCCTAAAATGAAGGACTTCTGCATCATTCGTTTGGTCTTGGTACCTCAAATAATAATCTAAAAATTAATTTGAAGTTATTAAGTATCGTGTAGGGGAGCTTGTCACGTTTTAGGCTCTTTTGTTTGTCATAACTCGAGAACCACTTGTCCGAATAAGCTGAAATAAATTCTAAAAAATTATTATTTACAATTCCTTTAACCTGTTTATACAACGTTTTGCTATAGAATCAAAAGTTTCGCAGTAATAAATAAATGTATGAAGAAAAAAAATATTTTTTGCCTAAAAATAATGTATTTTTTAATTTTTAATTCATAAAAAATCCAAAACGCTAAAAAAGTGTCAAATCCTATTACTTTCACGTAAAGTCGCATTACCTATGGACAAAATGAGACATAAATCATACAAATCGATGGACGCGTTTCGGTTTTATTCACAATTACACAATTTCCGGACTCGGAGGTTTAGGTGTATCGGAAATGTGGCAGTAGAAGCAGCAAAGTATACTTTTGTTTTCAATTGTTTTCTGTTTAATCCAGGACGACAATTTATGCATGCGTAGCACCTGGATTCGTCATGTCCCGTTAGGTCTTCCACCCAAATTACTGGCTTCATAAAAGAAATGTTAAATTATGTATATTAAATTATATAATTTAATTATATATAAATTATTTATTAATTGTTTATATATAACTTTATATATATATATATTATTAAAAATTATTAGATAATTAATTTCTTCATCATAATATATAGAGATATAATTTAGATAATAATTTAATGAAGGATATTCTTAACTGAATCTGAAATTTATTTTTTGATCAAGATTAATAGATACATATATATTAACTAATTAAATATTTATATATTAATAGATATCTATTAAGCCTATCTAGTATAGTACTCAAAATCTTTTTTTGCACGCTACAATATAAATTTTAGATCCTAAAGCTTATAAAAATTAATTTAAATAATTAAAAATAGCATATATATATATATATATATATATATATATATATATATATATATATATATATATATATATATATATAGTTATATAAATATTAAATTATGTATATTAAATTATATAATTTAATTATATATATATATGTATATATATATATATATATATATATATATATATATATATATATATATATATATATATATATATATATATATATATATATATATATATATATATATATATATATATATATATATATATATATATATCTATATATATATATATATATATATATATATATATATATTTATATATAATATATATATATATATATATATATATATATATATATATATATATATATATATATATATATATATATATATATATATATATATATATATATATATATATATATATATATATATATATATATATACATATATATTTTCCATCTATCCACATTATAAGGGTATTATAAAAATTTTTGCAAACTGTGTTCGGCGTAAAATTTGAACCACTTAAGCATGTTTCATCAAAATAATGACAATATGCTGTTTTAAATTCCTCATTAAACAATTTTTTTCGATCCAGTTGCTTTCTTTTTGGGACGACATGACCACAAACTTAACAAAAATTATCCAATTTTGGGCACCTGTTATTTTCCATATTGAAATATATTAGTATATGTTTTGTTGTTATTCACTTTTAAAAACCGGAGAAAAATTAACTTGTAATTTTCGCGTTTGTCGACTCTTGTTATAGGACAAAAACCGATCAAAGAACACCTACAAATACTAAATATTTGCAATATTTTACTGGCAGGTACTTATGAATTGGCGCATATTTCGAAACGTTGCAAAACATAAGCACTCATGAACTTGGCTGCAATTTCTGTAAACAAATCATGCAGGTAACTAACGGAAAAACCCAAATAACTGAAACAATTCACTTTCTTCTTTTCCTCCTAATTATCAACTCACATTTATTAACGCTTATTACTTTGCTACTGCAATCACAAAAATCACATAGCCTTTGGTTTATTACTTTTTTTAATTCTGAGAATCATAAAAAAAGTCATCAATGTTTTTCCCAACGAATTTTGTGCATATCTCGAGCAAATTTTTGAAATTCCTACTTTTACTTAATTGTGAATAAAAGAGAAATGCGTCCATCGATTTTTTTTGATTTTTGTCTCATTTTGTTCATAGGTTATGCGATTTTACGTGAAAGTAATAGGATTTGACACTTTTTTTTACCGTTTTGGAATTTTTATGACTAAAAAATTTAAAAAATCCAATTTTTTAGGCAAAAAATATTTTTTTTCTTCATACGTTTATTTATAACTGCGAAACTTTTGCTTATGTAGCGAAACGTTGTATGTATAAATAGATTAAAGGAATTGTAGTTCTTAATTTTTTTAAATTTCTTTCAGCTTATTCGGACTAGTGGTTCTCGAGTTATGACAAACAAAAGAGCCTAAAACGTGACAAGCTCCCCTGCACGATCCTTAATAACTTCAAATTAATTTTTAGATTATTATTTGAGGTACCAAGACCAAATGAATGATGCAGAAGTTCTTCATTTTAGGGCTGCTTTCATAAAAAAAATTATTAGAATTGAGTCCCGAATCAATCACCTGAAAAATGTTGTACTGTGTAAAGCAATAGAAAAATTTATAAAATGTTCATTGGAACGAAATAAGAATCGCGGCAAAAGAAATTTGTTCATACTTGATGGCATTATCTCGGTGCGTAACTTTACGATATGATTGGAAATTTTTCTTTCCAAGTTTATCCGGTTTAAATACAAAAAAAAAAAAAAAATTAATTGCTTGTGGACTCAATTTTTACATATATGAAAGTAAATACTGTTGCTTTTTATTTAAATTTAGAAAAAAGATTTTTTATCAGTTTGATTCCTGCTAACTAAAAAACTAGCCAACGGCTAACTTAAATCGATGTGCAAAATTATATAAATTAAATTTTTAAATAAAATTATTTTGACTCAGGCTCAAGCGGTTTGCTGTTCAAAGGCTGCTCTCCAATTTTAGATGTGTGAATGCTCGTGTTCAGCATCGGATGCGTCGGGAGCCGCAATTACATCTGAAACTTCATCTGATTCGTCAGTGTCTATGGGTTTTTTGGAGTCTACAGGAGGATCTAGAAGAAATCCAGGAAGCAGTACAAAATGATTCCAAATTCCAGTGCGGAAGCAGTCTTGGAGTGTATTGACACCCATAGCATTATTTATGCTGAGGTCGTATGTGGTTTCATTGGTACATGCGGTTTGGGCGGCGTTAATGTTACTCATCTCGCTTAAATATTGAGCCTGCTTTGAATTGGCTTCAAACTGCATACTATTCATTTCTGCAGAAGATATTGCGCTCTGAAAAAACGAAAATAAAACATATCTTTATTGATATCCTAACTAATGAATATATAATGTTTTCAATACCTTATTAGCGAAACAAGTGTAGAATTTATCGGCGGTATCCTTCTGGCATGTGAGCAGGTCTTGACAATTACCATCGGCGCGTTTCAGCAATACCTTTTGATCTTCCGATGACTTCTTATTAAGTACCGACTTTGATGCAGCCGCACTATTTTGGCATGTCTGAATACCATGTTCATACAACCGCGAGCAGTTTGCAGAATAACGTATATATTGATTAGGGCACTCAGATTGGGAACGCAACATTTTCCGGAGACTCTCAATGTCGTAATCTTCAATGTCTGCTGCAATGGCAGAGGCAAAAGTACCCACAAATAATAAAATCAAACTTTGTTTCAAAAACATTTTTAGTATTTTATTGCTATATTTCCTTGTAGAGCACCACAGATAGACTCCAAATTTGTTTTAAAACGCTTGCGTTTTTATACTTCTTAAATGAATAAATCTACCACAGTGTAGTTATCTAGCGCCATAAAAATAATTTATTTAATATATTCTAGATTAAGATAAATTTTGAATGAATAAGTTTAGTTTTCTGAACACCCTATACCTGACAAAAGAAGGCCAGTACTTGGACGTCGTTAATACATTGAGCTTTTACCTCTCTGTTAACTTTTGTACATATTTTATGCCAAAGTCGTTTAAAAAATTCTATTATGATCATGCGTTGATGATCGAATTTGTTTTTTAAATTTTGTGTATAGTAAAGGGTGTTTTTTCGATGTATACAAATTTATTTAAAATTTTAATTTCATTGAACTGAGATATTGCAATACATTTATATTAAATTACTTTTTCAGGCTTAGGCTAGGTTGAATGGAGGGGTTCTTCTGCCCTTGTCTTACGACATACTTAAGGCTTAAGTTCAATCCTAGTTGTCCACCTAGCTATTAAAGTTTTACTTTTCTTTACTTAATTGATATTAATTAAGAAGTGACTAACCAAGGATTGAACTTGAGCCTGAAAAAGTAATTTAATATAAATGTATTATTTTTAATTTTCTTCATGACAGTTTTTGAAATTTATAATCCCTCTGCTTCCTTACTTTTTGGGCAAAAGTTCGTTAAAATGAGAGTAAACTATAATTTCTCTCAATAAGAGACAAAAATGCACAAAAGTACGGGAACGAATAAAACCAAGTATTTTACCACAAAAGAAAACGTCAGGGTTCTGTCAGCTCAATTTATAAATATATATATATATATATATATATATATATATATATATATATATATATATATATATATATATATATATATATATATATATATATATATATATATATATATATATATATATATATATATATATATGTATTTTATTTAATTTGTGTAAAAACAAAACACCAGCTATGTATGCATAAAATTTTTTACGAACACAGCAGAACTCCTAAATTGATATACATACGTAAATGAATTCGTAAATACCCTGAAGGAAACCTAGAGTCAAGTGGCTCCAAGTCGCTACATTTGTCGCCTATATTGGTGACTTTTTTTTTTGCAAAATGAAAAAAGCTTAGACATTTACAGAGAATGAAACGGAAGCAAAAGTTTTTGCACAGGACGTAACATCACGAATTCATAAATGGTTTTAAGCATCCAAAATCGTTACATTTCCTTCAATAAGTTTTTTCATTGGTATGCAAAATTTATTCTTGACAACCGTATAACCACTAACGGCTTCGCGTACAAAATCTGTAAACATCTGGTAGCACACTTTTTCACTTTACGGCAATCGGTACCATTCTACTAAAGCCGACCCTAATAGTTTGTAAAAAACTGTTCAAACCTGTTCTTAAGAAAATTCGAGAGTTTAAACTCAAGGCTGACTGTTTTATGCCGTTGCGTCGGTAAACTGCTGAAGAGAGGGCCATTTGTACCAGTTCTTTTTAAAAATTTTTGGTGATATTGTTGCAGGTATGGTAAAGTAGTTTAACAAAATTCAATATACCTTTACTAACAAACTAAATGAACACTTTTCACAAATTGAAAATTATGGTTAATCAGAACATGAACATCAACACGTATTCGCCACATACAAGAACATGAACATATTATTACCGCTGCTCTGCCGACGTCATGTTCAAGTTGGTGAAGACGTGGTGTAACAGTTTTGATATATTTTAAAAGTACAATTTATTATACCTAACAATCAGAGCTGCCAGATAAATTTGTGCAAAACCCGTCATTTTCCCTTTACAAAATGTCGCCATTTTCAGTTTTAGAAAACAGTTCATAAGCACCTAATACAAAGTGAGATCAAAATTAGGGAAAATTTTGTTGGAATATCTTATATGGCATACATTACTGTGGGTAGGTCCATTTAAGTGAATGTAAAAATCCTAATTTACGACTAATCGTGAGAAAGTTTGCTTAAGCAATCAAGGACTAAAAATCATATTTGAGTATTTCTTTTCCTTACAGTTTGAATATATCTCGTTAAAAATCGAAATCTTGATCTTATACCCAAGGTATCTTGAGAATACTTTTTCAGCATTAGTCGTAGAGTAAGATTCTGACAGGGTAGAGTAAGTAAGGTAGAGTAAGAGCTGAACTGTAAGCTCATTTACCATCTCAAAAAACTGAAGTTTGTAAGCAGTGTTTCCTGCTTACTCTCTAATGACAGGAAGGCAAAGGCGGAAAACATTCTTTGCGAATGTCCTGCAGCGTACAGACGCAGAACCACATACCTAACCGCTGGGTTGTTGGATCCCAGAGACCTCGACAACATCAAACCTACTGCAGTAACAAGATCTGCTAATAGTCTAGATTTTTGTCTATAGGGAACAAAGGCTGCACAAAAGATCTTTTTGATCGAGGTGCACAATTAGCCAGTAATGATAATAAAAAAATAAAAGATTTCGAAAACAGCAAATTTACTTAACAGCAAATTTACTTAACACCAAATTTGATTATTATGTGCAATTTTAGCACTAGCTTTTAAAGACAATTTTTATTGCATTCACGGGTAATCATTTGATTTCAAGGTTTTTGTTGCTTCATAACGTCATGTCTGTAAATAAAATCTTATAGATAAAACTCTTTTGCAGTCGTTTAATAACAAATATTTTTATGCTCGTCACAAGAACTGTGAAGGATGAGTTGGACGGCCAGGAAATCTGCGACGAAATATACGTTGTGCCAAAGTCACCTTGTATGAGAAACATTAAGATAAATTCAATGAATGTCACACTGCCATTATAGCATTCAAAAACTGTATTCGATGACGGTTAAAAGATTTTTGTAGATTTACACAACCGCCCGACTTCGAATATTTTCCACTTTCAAATAATTCGAAGAACCGGTTTTCCTCTGTCGGTTAACTGACTTTTGAATTTGACTTTTAAAAACATTTATTTATTCTCTAAGCAGATACAATTTTTCGTGAATCTTGGTTAACAAAACGCACACAAATTTGAAGCTCCTTATAAATTTATTTCCTTCCGAGGAATTTAGTTGAAGAAAGTTGCCTATTGATTTAGATGATACAATCTATTACATACAGAAAAAGTTTATATGGCAATTTATGCGTTTTCACAAGTGCAACAAGAGGTAGAATTAGCTGGAACACTTCTATAAATGCCGCTTTTTTATTTGTCCAACACAGGCTGTTAAGCGAACATGTATTATTCAATCCGAATTTAGCAGAAAATTAATAAAAAATAAATAAATAAACAACATTTAGAATTATTTGCTTTTAAGTCGTAAAATTTTTGAAAATATTATCACAAAAAGTAACCAATCACTTTTGAATAAAATATTCGAAAATGAAGATACTTTCAGAAGAACTCTTAAGAATAATCCTAGGACTCCTTGCATTATTATTTTCTGTAAAAGGCATTTTCAAATATACACATGTATGAACTTTAAATAAAAACTACAATAATGTTTTACTAATATTATCCGATTATTTACTTTAATAAACTCTAAATTAAAAGTAATCCAAATGTATTTTTTAAAGAAAAAAAAACCAATTCCATTTTTCGTAGTATGTGTTCTCGGATAAAACGAATTTTCAATATTTTTAATTTTAAATGAGAAATAATTTTCACTACATACATTATTAGGGTCGTTCGATGTAGCAATCGATATTATGTCTTGGATATCTATTGGTATGAGGAAAGAAAGTTTCACTACGTCATATCATGCTAAGACTTAGCAAGTCCGAATTAAGTAGATTGGTGGGAGTTCTGGCAGGCTACTCTCAACTACTAGCACTTCTTAACCGCATAGGAATAGCGGAAGGAGATGAATGTAGAGCATGTGGGAAGGAAAGTGAAACATTGGATTACTATTTATGCCATTGCTCCTCCTTCTCACAAATACAATCCCGACATCTTGGGAGATACACCTACTAGACATAGCTCAACTACCGGGCATATGCTGGAGGAAACTAAGGAACTTTGTTAATGAGACGGAGTTCCTATAGACCTATTAATCAACTGGTTCACGGTTAAACCCATGGAGCGCACAACAAGCCTATACTGGATGAGTTGTATGTCGCAAGATATGGGCAAACAAACCCCTCCAATCAACCTAACCTAACCTGACATATCAAAAAAAAGAAAAAATTATTTCGAGGCGTCCATATCCTCTATGTACAAAACGATATAAAACAAAGTTTTGCTTAGATCTCGGAAATCATTAAAATTTTTTTATTATTATGCACTCATATTAACTCAATTGTCGAATTATATGATTTACAACTGTTAATAATTTTATCAGACTTTTTAGTTGGATCTTTACTTCCTCCAAATTAAGAGAGAATTTTTTGTGAGAAAACTGGAGTGATCAAAACTTTTAAAGTAGACAGGAAAAGTAAAGTTGAAGATTTACTGGCTGGGGTACATACCATTGCTGTTTCACAAACACCATGTCGCCCATCAGCACCAAAATTGCTTCGAACCCAGATCATGACTACTTGTATACTGTTTTTAACCAGTGGCGCATAGCCATCCCACCATCTAAGCTCTTTGTTACTAACTATCTACATCAATATATTCTTATTGATCAACTTTTCATTTGATCACTGTGTTTTTTTGTTGATTGAAATATCTTTTTATATTCACTGACCAATTGGTTTTTGTGTTTGTTGCTATTGTATCAGTGATAACAATGGTTTTAAGCTTTTGGCCAGTCCCCGAGTTTTTTAAGCATTAAAAAGAAACATTAATTTTTATATCCATTTTTACTTCCTAAAAATTGAGAATGATTTTTTGTGATAAAACTGGAGTGATCTACATTTTTAATGCGTTTTTTCTCATTTATTGTTTTAATATTGGGTGCTTAGCATATTTCGTAATAAGATTGAAGAAATATTCAAAATATGCAAATACAGTCAAAGCCCGGTTTAACGAATGATATAATGTTCAGATCTTTCGTTATACCGAGACATTCGTTATATCGAACAGTAATTTTTTTATCTTAACATTTTATAAAAGACGCTGGTCCGCAGTTTTAAAAACATCAAAATTTAATTGTATTGATAACTTAGTGTAGAAATAAAACTTTAATTGATATTTAAATTTTATTTAAGTATGGTTTTTATTATTTCTAATATGTATATTCATTAAAAATCATAAATGTACATACCTAGGTGCATTTACATATTTACTTAGGGCCTATTTCTCACCTGCAAATTACATTGAGCAAAAACAATTTCAATATTTTGTTTTTGCTGTTCAATGTAATTGTGCGAACGAACGACAACGCTCGCAGGTGAGAAATAGGCCCTTATATTTGGATGCTATTAACATGTGTAGGTTTATTATTACATTTTATTCATATTATTCATTTCTTAAGAAATCGTCATCTCGTTTTCACCATGAACCAAACAAAACTACTGAAATTTTAACGAAATAAGCATCGCATCACACGTGTTCTTTCAATACACAGCAAAGAACCCAAAAACACACACAATCTAACGGTTCTGTAACGATTTTTTTAATGTATTTTGCTTTGTCATTCGTTAAATCGAGATTTTTTTTGCGATTCGCTATATACGGCAGTTAATGTAAAAATTTCGCCATTCGTTATATCGGATATTCGTTAAACTGAGTATTCGCTATACCGGGCTTTGACTGTAGATTGAAGAAATGTAATTTGGGACATTTTTTAGATGATACCAACAGTACGCACATACGTGCATATTCACATACAGTATTTTTCGCTTGTAGTCCACTATTGCATTTGCAAAACTTTTGTGGCCTATAAACGAATTGGGACTATAACCGAATTTTTTTTTATAAGCCACTTATGGAGGATAAGTGAATCCTTGTATAATCCACATTTGAATTATATAAAAATTAATTTCTTCAATAAAACCAATCTTTTTTAAGCAAAATAAAACTTTATTAAAACATAACGAAATATTTAGTTAATTTAAATAAATATTATTATTACTAATTAATAATATTATTACTACTAATTACAGTTATTTCCGCTTAATTGAGCCCCGCTTTATTGCACTAAAAATCATGGAACGAAATCATTCAGAATACCTGTCTATGTTAAAATACCCGTTTAATTGAGTTCCGTTTAATTGCGTCACCCGCTTAATTGTTTCACAAATTAAGACCGCATTGCCAAAAATAAGATCAAATGTTTCGCTTAATTGATTCCGTATACTTAATTTTTTTTTTGGTCCACAAACGTAAAAAAAGTTATTTCGCTGTACAAAAAGGTCATGGTTCTGTTCTTTTATAAACATTGTACGATGAACGTACCTGATTTTTATTTTGTTTTAATAAACCTAAACAATTTTTCAACTTAATATGTAACTAAAGAAATGAGTTTTATTTTCGTCTACGCATGGGTGTTTCGCTTTATTGCACATATTGCTCAATTAAGCGATTTTCGTTTAATTGTGTCGGCGATTCAATTAACCAAGTATCGCTTAATTGAGTTCCCGTTTAATTGCTTTAAAAGTCGTGCATTTTTAGAAACTCAATTGAGCGGAAATAACAATAATATTATGATTACTAATTAATAGTATTATTATTACTAATTAATAAAAGTTTGCTAAAAAAAGTGTAAAGAACAGCGCTTTTTTTTTGCATAGAGTATTAGATACGCGTGCAAAGAAAATTGTAATGGCTTGTAAACGAAAATGGACTACAAGCGAAATGGACTACAGAGCAAATAATTTGTATGAAACTCGAAGAAATATGTATGTGAGTGAGCATTACAGTTTTGGCTTATATCCGGAATGGACTACAGGCGAAAAGTACTGTATATAATTCTGCCTAAAAGAGATAGTTTTTGGTTTGATTCTATTTTAGCAGGCTTGTGGTACACCTGGACCTTCAAAGTTAATTCTATAGCTATTGTCTATAACCATAACTATTGTCTACAATTTGCATGACTTTGCATTTTCAACACATGATTACAAACAGCTCTTCTGATCCTTAAATCGGATCTGTACATTTGTGTGACAGCCAAAATTATTTTCTAGAATTTCAAAGTTTTTTCAATGAAAAATTGTGGCAATAGATCTACAATTTTGTACCGAAAATGTTAGCCAAATCAGACAACGTTTTCTGGACACGAGGTCGAAGGACAGTTTTTTTCATATTTTCCAAACTATACGAAATAAATTTGTTGAACTCATTGAGTTTTCTCAACTTCTAACAAAACAAATGGCGATTTATTGATTTTCGAAAAAAAAGTAAAAAAAAAAGATTTTTTTTTTGTAATTAACTTTTATATATCCTTTAAGACAAAGCGACCCAGAAACTAATTAATCGCAAAAAGTGTTAATACATGTACTTATTATCTTTGGTAGCCGAAAATTAATAGATGCTTTTATTCCAAAATGTTAACCACAAAAACACATGTTTGAAAGTCAGAGCGATAAATGTACAACTTATTGGTGGCAGTTCTTAACGCCGTCGGACTTAATATGTACATTTCAGTATAGAGCGCAGTTAAGATTAACGCAAGGTGAAAAAATTATACAAAAGTTTACTAAGTATAAGTGCTCAATGTTTGACCATTCATTTCTTCATTTCCACATTCAGTTACGCTACGATCGTAAATATGTATTTCAAACAAAAGCTGAATCGAAAGAAAAAGAAGAAGACAACAATGCTTACAAAACCAATTGTTTCACCGTGGAATGTGGAAAAGAAACAGAAAAATAAGCAAATTTGTTATCATTTTAATAAACAAAAGTCAGAAAAGTGAAAATAAATAAATATATAAAAAAATTGTGAATTATTATTAATAAAGAACCAGAACGTAATAAACGTTTTTGGTGGCAAAATATTTCAGCGTAAATAATCCTGTAAAAAAAGTGAAGTTTTCTTGTGGTAATTTCAAGGAGATATGGAATCCATAGCAGTGGCTTTATGGGTGCAAGAGGAGAACAAGGAAGGTGGTCCTAACGCCTTAAGCGTTTGTGTCACTTCCTGCCAAAACACCTGCACTTCCTCTTTGTATCGCTTGTAGTATCCACAAGCAATATCTTCTTTAGCTGACAGCTTTTCATATTGCTCGGGAGTTGTTGTTTTTGGCCTGGAAATGTAAATCATAGTACAAAATTTAATAAATTAAAACAACAAAAAATATCTAAATCATTTATTACCCATTTTCATTACAGTTTATACTTACATTTTTTTAATTAAACACATTTTTAGCTCGCTAAAAATGTAAAATAAAAAAAAATTACGCGTGTAAAATAACAACGTAGAAAAACGTAGCTACGATCGAAATGCAGAATGCATATAATCAAAAGAAACTGAGCGGAATCGAAACGCAGAGTACCAAAGTTGCCAAACGGAAAAAATTTCATTTATATTAAATTAATTTTTCAGGCTTAAGTTCCACCCTTGGTTTGTCACTACTTTTAATTAATATCAATTATTATTATTATTAATAATAATATCAATTAAGTAAAGAAAAGTAAAATTTTAATAGCTAGGTGGACAACCGGCTGTTTCTGGGTAGCAAACACCCTTCATCAGCACCCTATGAACTTGGACGTGTCAAATTTCACAATTTTGGCACAGCCGCTTTAACCACTCGGCAACCAAAGCTCACGCAATTTTACTTTCTGTTTGTATACTTAATTAACATTAACCAAATCAATGATATTTTTGCAGTCTTGGACGATATTTTGTCATCTCAGAAGACTGTTATTTTTGCTCTCTGTTTATATGAAAGCTTTTTTCTACATGTTCTGTTTTTTGCATCATTGAGATCTAGATGCTCTTTCACTGATACAATTTGAACATTTACGCCGTGCCCTGCGTTATTAAAATTTTACTGTACATTTTAAAAAATTTCGATTAGAATCTAAACTCAGAATAAGGGTGATTAGCAGGAAAATTAGAACACGTTTTGGCTATAACCGCTATGGGTCCAGGCCTAGAGCAAAGTAAAGATATGCCTAATATTCCTTCTGGGACTGATGCGGAAGTTCCTTCTGCAGTTTATGATGCATTAGAAGATATTGAAATGCTTCCGTTTGTTTGTCCAACACTGGTAGACTGAAAGATGCATGTGTGCGTTTGGAGAGAGCGAGCGATTGGAAGAGAAATTTTATTTTTAAACTGCAGACACCATATTTTCGAAATTTTTTTAACAGCAGAGGTCAATGTTGGAGTATCTACTGGATATTCCGGGCATAAAGATTTTTAAAAAATTTAAATCACATTGACCAGTAATAAATGCAAATAGTTTTGTGCTCATGCACGAATTATGGAAATTAGGACGATAATGTTGCTGAACTTTTAGATTTTGCTATTAGAAAAATTAACCTTTCATTTCCGAGAAATGATTACAGGGAATTTTGGGAGCTGGTAATTATATTCCTTAGCGGGAATCCTTTTTTTTTTTAAATAAAATTCAGAAAGCCCGCTGCATTTCACTACACTAGATGGCTGACCAAGGCTATATACTCTTTAAAAATATAAATTTTTCGCAATCAGTTTGCTGGAGTAACAGATTTCGAAATTAGTGCTCTGATAGAAATAACTGCTTTTATTGTAAGTTGTTATTAAAATTTTTGGTTTGATTCAAATCAAGTGGATAAAGTTGTTTAAACGATATTATATATGTTTGTGAGAAAATCGGAATGCAATGAAACAGCAAGTCAAAATATTGCAGAAACGAAAAACACTACAGCAAAAAGCAACTTAGTGATGAAGATGTCTGCAGATATGTCAGGAAATGAAGATGAAGAAATACTAAACACGCTAATCATAAAGAAGGAAAAGTCAAAGAGTTTCATATTCAGCGACTACTCTGATATTTTACAAGATTTGTTTTCAAAAATTACCAGAAAAGTTTTCAAGGGGTGTACCTAACGGCGAAACAAATTATACAAAACTTGAGTATTATTAATGATTGTGCTGAAAGAGGCGTTCAGTTAATTCAACAATACCTTGGCAAAATAGCAAAAGATTTGCAACGTGGACAACATTTAATGAAAGCAAATGTCATATATTATATCTTGTTTTATTTACTTTTTCTTTTGACATGATTTAATATTTTACAGATGGTACAAAAACAAAGGCAGGTACATGCTAATCTACATTCTCGACAAAGAGATTTTGATATAAAGAATTTAAAAGCAAAACGAAAAACCGCCAAATCACTGATCATAATACTTGTTTTTAGAATTAGAAAAATGTAAAAAAACTTCATATTAATTTAAAAATTTGCAGCTTAATTTTTTTGCTTGGAATATTTTTAAGGCCTACAGCATTTATAAACTTGTGTACATTGACAATAATGACACAGAGAAAAAAGCACCTAATAAAGTAGAACAAAATCAATAAGATATCTCTATGGTTTTTTTTCAAGAAGGATTCCTTATTATTTTAAATGGGAAAACCTTATTGAAAAAACAACAATTAATGAAATTAAAAAGATGATTTACGTGTGTTTATAAGCAAACTAATAAAACCAATAGGGAAAAATTAATAGGATAACCTAAAAAAATCAATAAGAAATCCTTATTGTATACAAATTACAAGAAAACCTAATAGAATCAATAAGTTCTTCTCTATAAAATTTATTTTTTGGTACCATGCAAATCGAAAACTGAGTAAAAACAAACGTGAGTAACAAGTTTTCTTCTTGGTTTTATGTGTTTTTCTTGTTGAGACAATTAATAAGATTTGCAACATGGAAGTAATAAGAAATACCCATAGAAAAATCTTCTTTTCTCTCTGCTGGGATACCCCTCAACCTAAAAACGTTTCAAAGAGAAAATCTTATTGAATCTATTAGGAAGTTTTCGCTCTGTGGATATACATATATAATTGTTAGTTCATATTAACTTGAAATATGCTGCAATATCTGACTTTAGACCTTGATGTGCATCCAGAAAACTTTGTTTGATTTTCAGCAGAAAACTTTTATACCTATCGCTACAATATTCCAGTGGGAAGACTTTCAAATTCGAGCAAAAATTTCCTTACATTGTCAATTTAATGACTTATTCCTATTAGCCAAAATGAAAATTCCGTTAGAGTTTTTTCTGTTTTGCCAGTCCTTCTATTATAAATAAAAACTGTGTTTTGGGAAAATCCTGTGTGAAAAATTATGTACAAGTTGAAAAAAGTATTTTTTTTCCAGTTTTTTATGGAAGATGGCTAGTTTTAAAACGAGGAGCTGCAGCTTTTTTATGTTATTGTTTCCAAAGAATTTATAATTAAAGTTTGTTTTCTCTAGAAGATCTTTTTTCGAAGGAGATAAATTTCGTAAGAACATCAAGAGTTGTGCTTAAGGGCAATTCAGACTATTATACTGTGTATAAATACCTGCCAAAAATTCAAATAATACGTGCAAGTGTGCTGGTGTGAATGCAATGCGTTATGAAAACGAGAAATAATACGATAACAAATTGACATCCCATAAAACTTCACCGTTTTTTGAAAATTTTCTAAACGATATTACATTTCATTCGATCAGGGTTGTTTTTTTTTAACACAAGCAGCTGTTGAAAAATTTACCAGCCAGTTGTTTCACAGCCGATGGCGTGCCGTCACTGATGGTATTTGATTTCGTTATACAAGGGTTTGGAATTTGGTTACCGTATACAAATGTATTTTGCTCTAGCTGTATTTAGAAGATAAAATATTTTTGTGTTATTCAATTTGGTTCTGTTTTCCATAACTATTATTTTAGCTGCTGAATATTTTTTAACGTCGGCACGTTCACCGCCAACACGAAATTGCTCTTCTGCCGCCGTGTAAAGTTTTACGTTGGAACGCTTATTCTATGATTAAACGTATGTATGATTAACGTATGTACATACATATGCAACAGCTGTTTTCTTTTCCACTAAAATTTTTTATTTTATTTGAAGTGTGATGGTGTGAATGTAAAATGTAATTTACGTTAGAGTTTTTGACAGTTGCAAGAAATCTAATTATACTTTCATCTCACAAAACTCGATAAAAGTATTTATACTTGTATAATAGTCTGAATTGCCCTTTAGAAAGTATACAATGTTTTTTATCTGACTGCATAGAAATGATGGCTAACACAGGCAGGGGTGTTAGGAAATTTTTTTCGGAAAACGTCAAATTTTGGAAAGAAAAACGTCATGTGTAAAAATGTACAAATAAACCCAAAATTAATTAATTTCATTTAATAAAATCTTTTATATTATACAAAAAACAATTCAACATGTATTTTACTTATAAAAATGTTATGTTAATATTATTCATACAAATTTATTGCATTGTGCCTTTTAATTAAACTTTTTGTAATGTTTACATTAAAACACTCTGAATTAGGAATAAATTTTAACAAGCGTGTTATAGAAGTATTTTTATTTAAAATAAGGGATGCATTAATTAAATTTTAATTACTTAAAACTCAATTTCCAAAGTCAAATCTTTTCTTTATTTGACAGCATAACTCAACATAGAATTCAATACAATTATCTACAAGTTGGTTATAAATTTCAACGTCAATTCTACACTGCGACATTTTTTCTTTTACGTGAACACCAAGATAAACTTCATCTCTTGGTAGAAAATTTTTCCTCTCACTAAACTTAATCACCCCTATCATGAATAATTTTTCCCCTAGAATTTTTTCCCCTTTTCCCAAAAGTGCGATCATGAATAACTTTTCCCATAAAATGTGTTCCCATTCGAAATTTCCCCTTATCGTGAATGGATTTTTCAAAGACATTTTTCCCATTTTTTGTATCAATTTGTTCATTTTCTTTTCTTTGGGGAACTAGAAAAAAAAAATGCAAGTAGTTGCTACATTTTAATGGATATATAAATTAGCTGAAAACTATTTTTAGGCCTAATCAATAAATAATGTGCGACATGACACACCCTATTGAGCATCAATATGAAAGTCTTCAATATTCTTTCCAAATTCATAGCTTTACTTAATTGTGATTAAAAGCGAAACGCGTGCATCGATTTTTATGATTTATGTCTCATTTTGTTCATAGTTTATGCGACTTTACGTGAAAGTAATAGGATTTGACACTGTTTGACCGTTTTGGATTTTTTCCATCCAATTTTTTAGGCAAAAAAAAAAAAAAAAATAGCGAAACGTTGTATGAACAGATTAAAGAAATTGTAATTTCTTAAAATTTATTTTAGCTTATTCGGACTAGTGGCTCGCGAGTTATGACAAACAAAAGAGCCTAGAACGTGACAAACTCCCCTACACGATACTTACCAACTTGAAATTAATTTTTAAATTATTATTTGAGGTACCAAGAGCAAACGAATGATGCAGAAGTCCTTCATTTTAGGGCTACTTTCATAAACAATTATCAGAATTGAGTACCGAATCAATCACCTGAAAAATGTTATACTGTGTTAGTTATAAAACATAAATTTAATTACTTTTTACATCACTTACCCACAAATTTCCTTTGTCTTTACATTTTCCCTATTGCACACTCACTACATATTGATAACAAAACAAACGTTCCCATAATATTCATGTTAGCAAATTTCCCTAATTGGGAAATGAAAATTTTATGGGAATAAAAATTTCACATTTTACTCACGATATGGGTGAATATGATATAATGAGTTCTGTTTTATATAATAATTTTTTAATAAAATTTGTCAATACTACTTTAAAAAGCTTTGACAGAGCAGTACGCATACTATAAATTTGTCTACCTACACTTTGAAATGTTTTATTAATATTATTTATGTAGTTAAGAATATATTTTAAGAAGCAAAAATACAACTGATTTGTGTCATTAACATTTTCTAAAATATCTTTAGCGGCATTAGCAGCAAAAGCTGCAAAATTTTAAAACGGAAATATTTAGAGATGATGACTACAAAACGATCTGTCTTTCCAGGTTTGTTAAGACTATCGTCTAAAATGGGGTAATGGCATAGAAAACCCCCCGAGATGCACAACTTGTTTCTACTGTATTTTCTGAAATATTTCTTGTGTTCAAAATTTGAAAACGAAAATATTTTAACAGAATTGTAGAATTCGATCAACGACTGCTTCGCATGAAAGCCATCTGGTTTGAGCTGGGTGAAGATTCTTTTTTGGTTTAATTTCTAACAACGTTTGTATCTCGAAAAATTGTTTATTACATTTTGGGCTGCTCCCAACATCTATTGTATTCTATATCTATTAGTATTTTTTTTTTCTTGAACAAATCAAAGAATTAACATCTTTTTAAGTTTTCTTTTAATTGTTTTCTCGTAGTTGCCATAAATTTAGAAAGGAGCGAAGCTAGAAAAACGTCAAAGCCCAAGAGCTTGTGTAAAGAAAAACGTCAAACGTCATTTTAATGTTTTTTGATAAAAATTACGTCAAAATGACCTAAAATCGTCACATCTAACACCCCTGAACACAGGGTAAGTTAACTACATAGTATACTATTACCGCCCACAACTAATCTGATTGATTCAAATTTAACCGTTTTTATT
Organism: Sturmia bella; assembly: GCA_963662145.1. NCBI lineage: Eukaryota > Metazoa > Arthropoda > Insecta > Diptera > Tachinidae > Sturmia > Sturmia bella. Next base: position 71,404,607 of record OY759168.1, read on the forward strand.
TTACTTTATAATAACAATAACTTATTCATCTCTGTCGTTACTTATCAGTCATTATTCGTCTCTGTCACCTGCTATATATTTAACATACATTTTGCTTCCTTTTCTCTTTAATCTGCCGATCGAAACACCATTGTCAAATAGTTGAGATCTAGAGAAACACTGCTTTCTTAAGTACAAGTGTATGTATGGGAATATTGTGTTTTTTAAATAAAATATATTTAACAAAATTTACAGATTTTAGCTGTAGTACAAGCTGAAAAATACACTTACCCCCTAATTCATAAAAATTATAACAGGCTTATAAAACTGATATTTGACATATTTGTATGGAAAATCTGTCAAATAAGAGCTTTATAAACCTGTTAAAATTATTATGAATTAGACGGTTGTTCTTTTATTTCTCGACGTTTTAACTGTAGGCCATGATGAGTATAGTACATAAGTTATATAAAAAATATTTCAATGTACGAAAATTGCGCAAACAATTTTTAATAGTACGAATTCTTTGTAACTATGCACAAGGCAGGATCGCTGGTAACACGGCAGAATAGAATACTTTCAGGTTCTCTTTCGGACCTTTTTCTTTTAATAGAACACTCCTAGCCAGAAAACACAGTTACTCCTTAAAATAGTAAGCCTGGCATCCCTAGTTTTGATCTCTACAACACTGTTATATGGATTAAAAAGTTAAATATTTTCTGAATTAACTACTCTGATAAGGATGCGAGTTGCTTAAACTACATATGCTTTGCTTTTTTATGGAGAGAAAATCGTACATCTTATCAGACAAATATCTTATATCTGTCTAGCCTGCAATATGTAGGGTTGACTAAAAATAAATAAATAAAAACTTTTTATGAATCTATGTATGTACATCTTATTTAGTTTAAAAATTACTATAATCTCAGTCCAATTTGCAGAAAGAGTTTGTACTCTACCGGAATATGTATAAAAGCTTCAAAGCTTTCAACGGAACGCGTTATTTCTCACTCGAAGTTTAAAGCTGAGTACACAAACAAAAACAAAAAAATTGCCAAAAATGAATTTGAGAGAAAGTTTAGTATTACTACTTATGGGCGCAATTGTCCCTTCTGTTGTGGCAGACCTTAAAAATATTGACAAACCTGCCATGAAGCGAGAGATACGAAAGAGAGTTTTGTGTCCTAAGAAATATTCGGCTTATAGCAAAAATTGTACAAATCAATTTGACAGCGGTATAAAGAAATGTCGTGAAGTGGCAGATAAAGAAACATTAAAGCTCGAGGAGACTTCTAGAAGAAATAGCGAAAAGCTTATACTTGATACAGATAAAACCTGCCAGGCGTTTAGTGAATGCGGCAATGATGGCTATGACATTAGCAGTGGTTACCAATGTGTGTCTGAGCAAGTAAGTAAATTCATATACATATTTATTTCCGTATTGTACATATTTTAGATAACCCAGGTTAAAGCAACACAACTTTGTATTTCGGTTCATAGAGCTCGAATTCTGCTGTATCAATGAAAAAAATGTCTTACGCAGCAAATGTATATAAGTTAAGAGATAATCGAGAAAAGCAAGCCATTGAAAAGAAAATGCATTCTTGTACGAACTCAACCACGGAAGAGCTCAACATGAAAATGCATGCTGGCCTCGATGCATTAAAAAGTTGCCTCCGCACTGGCACATGGAAAGTCGCTGCAGTACCTACTCTCCTCCCTCAACCAATCACTGCTCCTGCACTGGCTGGAAACTCTGATTCTATGGATCTCGAACACCCTGATGCCTCGGCAGCCCTAAAAGAAACTGCGACACCGGCTAAAATCTTGGAAGCAAATAAAAATGTTTCCAGATCTGGAGGAGAATATGAAGAAAATAAAGTGAAGGGAAATCACATGTTCAAGTGAAAGAAATGTTCCATCTTAAACTGACAACCTAATTTTCTACATATAAAATTGATTAATTACCTACTGAACATTGTGTTTAAATTATTTAATTAAATCTGGGAGGAGGGCGTGTTCTTGTGCTGCTTTAAAAAAGCGTTAGACTGCTTAGCTTCAGCATTAGCATTTAATGCACAATGTGCGAGCTTTTTCGGTTTCACGCCGAAAAGAGTGTGCTTTTACACTAACAGGTCTATAACAAGCAATCAGACAACAACCCTTGGTGTTCATTGCGTAAACAAACAGCGAAACATGGTACATTGAAAAAAACAGCTTTGAAAGCGGAAATTTTAATGGCATCGACTACATTTTGAGTTATATATTAATTATGTTAGTTTTTTTGTGAAACTCAAATATCGATGTATGTGTGCTTGGACGTAACTGTTCTATAAAGTGAAACTTAGTTTTTAAGAAAAATGCTGCATGGATGGGGAGGCCATGTCCGTACATCGATTTTTTATAAAAAAAAATTAATTGTTTTTCAGTTTATTGACTCAATACTAGTGTATAATGTTTGGTCTTTCTACTACAAAGAATCTTGCCTTACCAATTCTCCACATGAGGACAAAATTAGTTTTTGTCGACTAACTACAAAATTGAAACCAAAAATCAGTACACACACTTGTCTTTCGAGAGGATTGAATCTCAGCTTATTTGATCCAATAGTTATAAAAGCTATTCAAATGCAATGCACAGTGGAGCCAAATGGGAAAAAGGGTAATAAATTTGTGCGTTTGAAACCTGCGATATAAGAGGCCCCAGTCTTTAATAATCTTGAAATTTTAGCCACCCTGTTGTATCAAACGCTGACCCACAGATTGTCAAAGTTGAGTATCTCGGGTATGAAAAAGTTTATTCAATTCATAACTTTTGTAGATATAATCTGATTTTAGAAAATTTACATTTGTTGAAAAGTTAGTAAGCAGATAAACAGTAGACAAGTTTGTGGATTGTCATAAATAGTTCAAAAGATAATTGGTTTGGGCTTAACTTTGTTTCTTGTTTTGTAAACATTTCCGGTAAGAGCACAACCAAGGTCCTAAAAATGTGTTTGATATGTCTCAGAAAGAAACCGTGTGCTTTATTTTTCTAAAAAAATCAAAACAAAAATTCTTTAACATTTTCCAAGTGATGACTTTTAGATTTATTATATTTAAAATTTTAAGTTGAAAGAAGCATGCACGCTACAGCCAGCATCGGCGAATCTGGACGATTTATCAACAAAATTCTAAATTAATTGGTCAAAAACAAGGCTTTTAGAAAATTTTATAAATTATATTAGAGATAATAAGAAAATTTAATCTGACCTTTATTGTTACCCACAATATGCAACAATGAAAACTATGGCCAGGACAGCACATTTATTAAAAAAAAAGTCAAATTTATAGGAGCATTTTATCTATCTGCATGAAAACTATACTAGCTTTAATTTTTTTCTATTTATATATCTATTATTTTTTGCAAATCTTTGTAATCTTTTATTATAGAAAAGGGCTGAAATAGAACTTCCATACAAAATTGTTTTTATGAATTTTCGAATCTAAATATGAAAAAGGTACAAAAAAAGAATTTCAATGACATCATTCATTTGGTTTACAAAATGATTTAAGTTAAGGTAGAAAATAATTATGTAAATAATTTTAATAAAAGATATTTAGCTCAAGAAAATAAATATATAAAATATAAAAAAGGGGTCGGAAAAAACCAAATAATTAAGGTAGAAAATTAAAATACACTTGTTTGCCTCTCCAATATATAACAGTATGTAATACATTAATTTTAACTTTATAGTCAAACCATATGATATACAGTTGCTAATAATTTTGTAGGGCTTCCTAAATCAATTTTTACTTCGCCAAAATTGAGAAAGATTTTGTTTGATAAAATTGAGCAACACCTTTTTTAAAGGAGACAAGAAAAATAAAGTTGAAGACTTACTGGCTGGAGTACATTCCATGGCTGTTTCACGATCACCACAGCGCTGACCAAGATCCAAATTTGCTTCGAACTCAAGCCATGACTATTTGTATACCGCACGGTATAGCCATCCTACCATTTGAGTTCTTAACTGACTGTCTACCTATAATCTTATTAATTAGTTTTCATTTTATCACTGTTTTTCTATTGTTTGGAATATATTTTATATTCTCTCACGAGCATCCAATTGGTTTCCGATTGATTTTGGTGCTAGTTCCTATTACCTCAGTCATAACAACGGCGTAAAACTTTTCGCCGGACCCATCGATTTTTAAACATTAAAATTAACTCTATAGTTGAAGTAGACATATGATGTTCACTTGTTAATCACTTAATCGGGCTTGAGCTTAATTTTTACTTCCATAAAATTTAGAGTATACAAGAGACTTGTTTGATTATTTTTAGTAGGCTTTTAGGCACTTTTTGCATTTTTTTGTTGGTTGTACTAGGTCCCTCTTTTAACCCCTAAATTTCAAATTTAAAAAAAGTGACAAAATTATATCGAGAATTTTCCAATGGCCATTAAATTCAGTTTATAGTTCTTTCCTGTTTCTATCATTTACATAAATATTTATATGCAATTCAAATAAGTACCAGTATTCGGTTTTACCCGTTTGTCCCCTTAGTACTCAAACTATCAAAAAAGTACCAGACACCTGTCCGGTATTTTCATTATTTAATTATTATTATGTATTATTCTTTTTGAAGTTTTGTGCTACATGTTCAAAGTCCGGAGATAGTTACCGATTTTACCCTCTTTCAACCATTTTACCCCTTTCCGATGCGAATTTCCTAAAATCCCGTCTTAGTGGATCCATACATCAGAAGCATATATATATATATATATATATATATATATATATATATATATATATATATATATATATATATATATATATATATATATATATATATATATATATATATATATATATATATATATATATATATATATATATATATATATATATATATATATATATATATTAATGTATATATATTAAGGCGGGTCGATTTATTTTTCCCTATGATTTCCGTATTCAAATTAAGATATAATAAAATATCTATCAACCTATTATCAAAAAAACAAAATATTCAATTTGAGTGTGGTAAAAGACAAAATGTAAAAAAAACATAATATTTTCTGAAAGTCTTGTTTGCTTCCAAGTCTGGGTGTTTTTGCACGGCTCTCTAGTGTGCACCCTGTGAAAAAATATGCCAATAATGTAAAGCGGAAATCAGTAACGTAAGGTTCGTAAGCTTCGTAAGTCAAAAAAATTGAGCCAAAAAAATGGCCATGAAAGTAATATTCTTGAACAAAATCATGAAAAAAATGGAAAAATGGTCCAAAATTTGGACAAAAATGCCCGTAACTTTTGAACTTTTTACCAACAAAAAGTAGGGGACTCGATTTTATAGAGGTATGGTTCCTTTGGCAAATTTTCATGGAATAACCCATAGAATACGGAAATCATAGGGAAATTGTTGAATTTTTTCACTCCCTACAAATCGACCCGCCCTAATATATATATATATATATATATATATATATATATATATATATATATATATATATATATATATATATATATTAAATGGTATATATATATATATATATATATATATATATATATATATATATATATATATATATATATATATATATATATATATATATATATATATATATATATATATATATATATATATATATATATATATAATATATATATATATATATATATATATATATATATATATATGTATATATATATATATATATATATATATGTATATCAAATGGTATATATATATATATATAGATATATATATATATATATATATATATATATATATATATATATATATATATATATATATATATATATATATATATATATATATATATATATATATATATATATATATATATATATATATATATATATATATATATATATATATATATATATATATATATATATGTATATCAAATGGTATATATATATATATATATATATAGATATATATATATATATATATATATATATATATATATATATATATATATATATATATATATATATATATATATATATATATATATATATATATATGTATACCCTTTTATCAAATGGTATAAAATTTCCCATATCGGTCCTTATATAACCGATTTTACGAGAAGTTGAGATTGGAAGACAACTAAACCAAGTTTTTGTGAAAGAAGTAGATGTCGTTATGATATATGTATACCTAGTTATTCAAACAAAAAACTAAAATTTTCGACAGCAGTCTATATATAGCCGAGATACAGTTAAAACCGATTCTCTGAATTAGCTGGGCATATGAGTCAAATGGGAATTGCATGTGTTAGTTCCATTAAGTCAATACAAGAAGAGTGGGGGGGGGGGGGGGGGTGAAAATAGAGCCTTAATTAGAAGAACCGTATCGCTGCATCTGTTTATATTAGTTCGAATTTTTCTTTTTAATAGACCTTCGAATTTTGCAGTGAAATATCAATTTTCAGTACATTGTTTATATCGTTTTTTGGCTATAATCCGTCAACTAATTCATATTGTTTAAATCAGTAAAAGCCAAATTAATTTTAATTATCGCAAACGTCTCTAGCAATAATTTGGCTTTTGCACTTAAAAAAAATATCAATTAGTCAACGAGTTATAGTCAGAAAATCTGTATACATGCTTTTCGGACTATAACTCGTCGACATGCTGAAAATCGACATTTGACTGGAAATTTCGAAGGTCAATTAAAAAAAGTCGAACTAACATAAACAAACGCTGCGATACGGGTCTTCTAATTTAGCCGCTATTTTCATCCCTTACTCTCAGAATCGACCTAACTTTTGCTAACTCGAATTTGTTCCACAGTGTAACACAATAAGCTTACTTGAAGGCAACAATAAAAATGTTTGAAATCGGACTAATATCGCTAAGATATAGCAAAAACCAATCGCTGAAATCGTTGACCTACAGTCGAACTTAGACCAATTTTAGTGTTTTGCTCTCGTTTCATCATGATTTTTATTCGTATGTATGTTTATCTACCAAATGTGAAACAAATGAATCAATTAGTATGAATAGGTGAGTTTTTTTCTGAAAATATCCGTCATGTTATCTGAACACTCGAAAAATTTTTCAAGACCGCTTAAACTCTATTGACCACTATAGAAATGCGTATCAGTCTTCCAAGTAATATTATTTCATTTTGTAAAATCGTTAATGTTATTCGTTATATTCAGAATCATCAAAAATATATTCTGAGGCGTAGCTCTGGTCTGAAGAGCATCCTTCGAAGAACATCACTCTTTGTAAATATTTTTTATGTGATCAGGATCGTGTGTGTAGCTTGGCCGTCCATAAATTACCGTATCGCTTGCACCGGTTAAGCAATTTGCTCAACTAAGTGTATTGTTATGGGTTGTTTTGATTAATTTATCAACGTAATTAATGCTGCATAACACTTCTTATGTGAAAGTATAAGTCGTGTACGGTTAGGCTTTCAGATCTCTGTATAATGCAACTAAAAAACTGGCTAAAATCGAAGTTTGTCAGCGTCAAACAACAGTGTTTCGCAAAATGTAAAACGTATTAGATCAGGGCCGTGTTATGAGAGGTCTGCCTGTATATACATACATTCACAGGTATGACCATAAACTGACTTCTTTTTTTATAGAGGCTTATCAGAATTATGCCATGACTTGTGTGTATCTGGAAGTATAAAAGCTTGAATACTTGTAGGTAAGTTAATAGTTGATCAGTTCTATTGTAGAAGTGAATATACATACGAAAGAAATAAGTATTTCAGAAATGAATTTTGAACAGAGCCTGGTTTTACTATTTGTGTGTATATTTTCATTTGCTGTTGGGGAAGACGTTAAAGAACATGACTTTGAAATTCCTAAAATGATGCACAACGTTCAGGTAGAATGTTCTACTTTTCTTTCGATTTTTCTTAAAAATTGTTCACTGAAATACAATAATGATATTAAGAATTGTCAAGAGCAAGCCGATGCAGCAAGGTTGAAAGCTAATAAGGAATCTTCGCAAAAACGCCAGGCGTTTCTTGAGGACGCCGATCTGACTTGTAAAATCATTTTCTTATGCGAGGACGACTATGAAAATAGTGATATTTTCAGCTGTTTACCTCAACAGGTTAGTTCAAAACACGTTTTGTAAATTGCATAACTTCAGTCAAAACCAGTTTCTTTTGTTAGGCTTTGGAATCTTCTATTTCCATGAACTCTTTGTATTTTCAAATCGCTCAAATGCAAAGAGACTACGAAAAACAAATGGAGGACATTCAAGAAATGGAATACGTGTGTACGAACGCAACGACAAAGATGCTCGCCGATGTTAAAGGTGCTGGTTTCAGAGAATTAAAAGACTGCCTCCATTCTGGTGAGTGGAATCTTGTACTTCCTGTCAACGTGGAGCCCAACACCAAACTAAAATTTCCTGCGATGATCGAAAATTCGACTGCTTCCATAGTTGCTCAAAAGTCTAAACATTTTGAAAAATCAGCTGATATTTCAAGAGTAGCTGCATTTCCTTCAAACCCAGAAGGTGGAAACGAAGAAAGTTCACGCATCTAAAATCAGTGGATTCCAAGTAGATGCTTAGGAAACAGGTTTTGAATAAAATGAATGAATTTCATCTTAAATAATATTCACAAATTTATATTCTTAAACAATTTTGTTTGTGCTGAGCCTGTATTTACTTTGTTATCTAAATAAAAAGAAGAATGTTATGAAAAATTATTATTAAATAGTAGACGTTGTGATAAAACTTGGGAGTCATTTCTTTCATTGAAGATTTGTACCATTATTTTACTAATTTTTTTCCAAATTTAGCCTTGGTTCTTTGGAGTGGTTTAAAGCTAACCATCACTTTATAAATTACTTATGGTTGATACGCTATTTCACTTCCCTTCTCAACCTTTTTCTCCAGACGCTGGAGATATGTATTTCTAAATTTTTCAATTGCATATCAGCTGGATAGCGATTGTGTGGCGACTTAAACGTCTCCTTGCACTTTATGTGTTTTATATAATTGACTTATGACAAACAAATTTTAGTTAGAAACTTTACATTGGCTGAAGTCACAAACTTATGCTAGGAAAACAACTGGGACGAACGACGAATACGCCGGTTAAAATTCGCTGTGTAAATTCGTCGTATGAAGCACAATAACGACGAAAAACAAAAACATCTGTTATAATTGATAAAGAAAGTTGTTTATTGGCTGTACAAAGATAAAAAATTAAATCAATCAAAGAATTTAAAATTTTTTGTAGAAATAATTAAAATAATGAACATGGTCGCAGATTATATAAACATTCATGAAGTTTAACATTTTCAATTATAATTTCCCTTGTACCCATTTTCTCAGTTTTTTAAATTTTATATTATTATAGTTGAACAGCTGTAGGGGGTGACCATATTAAAAAAAATTGGTTGCTAAAAAATATAGCATTACCAAAAACAAAAAATTAAACACTACAAACATGTTTCATAATCTAATATATTGGCTTTTTATTTGAAATGCAAAAAGTCAAAGCCTAGCACTTAAAATAAAAACTATTAAAATAAAAATTAACTGTTTTTACTAAAACACTTGAAAACTAAAACCAAAATGGCCACATGGTACTGATTTGTTCGTCGTTCCTCGGCGTAAGGAAGAGAAATAAATCTATTTCAAGTTCGCAGCGTACAACGAATTTCGACCGACGCTGTGACTGTGTGCATTTTCATATACACCAATGTGTTTTATTTTTGACGGCGAATATTCTCGGCGAAAAATTCGTCGTTCGTCCCAGTTGTGTTCCTAGCAATATGCTTTACGCATTTGTTTGGATTCAGTGTGGCCAAATATACAGATTTACCTGATTTTTAGCAGTTTTTTGAGATGTAAAACAGATTTTTTAAATCAATAAAAAAAACAATCATTCAAATACCATATGTTTAACTGACATAAGTAAGTTCTGGTGCAACAACGTTATAATATACATATCCTTTTAAATAGAAACAATAGCCGAATTCACGGTTGCTTTCAAATTAAGCACACTTAAATATGTTTCGGGATCTTAAATATCTAAGTGTGAGCAGCATTTACTTTTGCATTGTGAAGAAGACGAAATGTTTTAACTTGCTTAAAATCCTGGATATTCCATTAAATATTCCAGAAACATTTTGACTTCCATCTCAGTGCATCTTTTGATAGAAGTTTTATCTCATCTTCTCTTAACTATTTCTTTAATATTCTCACTTGTTTCATATGTGATAATCTTTATTAAATTAACAAAAATAAAAATTAATAAAAATAAAGACTCGATTGTGCCGACTCTTATATACCCTTTACCAAAGTGTAATTAGAAGCTTTTCTATATAAGTTTATTTACAAAATAGGCACTTATGTGTATCAAAATAATGCATTTTGACCAATCATTAGCCAAACTCGAAAAATATAAATGCATTTCTTAGACAAAATAAATAATATGTTTATAAATTATTTAAAGAACAATATATTTTTAGTAACTAATGTTTGTAGCATACCCCCGAAATCTTCACTTACAATTTATATAGCAAGTGCTTATTGCCTGCATTACATCGTAACTGTATTTATATATCTGCCACTTTTTCCATTACATTATAACGCATTATTTTTGTGTGTGTTATAAAAGGTGGTTAAATTGTAGGGGCCGATGTTGAATGTGAACAACACCTAAACGCCAAGTTTTTTTCCGAATTTTATTTGACATTTCTCTATTTCAGACTTACTCAATTTGAACCATGGAGAGATACACAATCCAACAATGTGTTAAAGTTATCCAGACTTATTATGAAAATGGGCGTTCAAATCAAAATGCATATCGTGCACTTCGTGATTTTTTTGGTCAATTTGATGAGGCACATTTTCACCTCAGTGGGTTCGTCAATAAACAGAATTGCCGCATTTGGGCGAATGAGAATCCAAGAGTGATTGTCGAAAAACATATAAGCAGCCAAATCAATTTTTGATACTAAAAAGGGAAGGCTTATTTAGTGTGAAATTTTTCTCCCGATATCTGTCCGTATAAAGCCGATAAAAGCCTGTGACAGAAGAAAATTATTTGTAAAAGTCGATACTAGTCTATACATGCATATACAGTATTTATCGGATATAAGAACATCTCATATAAGAACAAAACGCTTATAAGAAACATTTGCAAAAACACCATATTTTTTTAGTGTTTTTCTAACAAAAAAAGTTTCATATAAGAAAAACGCTTATAAGAAAAAAACTGATAAAAGAACATTTTTCTTGAACACCAAAACCACAAAATGTATACAAAAAGAATTTATATAAGAAACTTTCAAGGGCAACACTGAATTTATGTAGTTTACATGGACAACTTTGTTTTTTGACAGTTTTACAACAACAACAACGTTTTTTTTACTTTTAGTGCTCATGAGAAGTTTTTGTTTCTTGCCTCGTAAATAAATAAATAAATAGTACAAAATGAATTATGTATGTATATACTTACATGTATTTACTACATATAATTTTTTTTCAAATTGAAGTTTTTCAAAGTCTAGTTTTTGATATCTATTTACTAAAGGGGTTAATAAAATAAAATTTGATTTGTTTTATTTTTCTATTTACATACATACATCTACGTATATACATAAAAAGGTAAAAAAGCTCGTATATTCATATAAGAAACAAATGCCTTATGGCCATAGCTACTTATATAAGAAATAAGTTTCTTATATAAAATAATTGTATATAAGAAAGAAACGCTTATAAGAAACTTTTTTCGTGGATTTTTCAAGTTTCTTATATCCGATATATACTGTATGTATATATGATTCAAAGCGACAAGACAGCATATTACACATATGAATAAGCCGTACCCTCTACTACTAAGTGCCTTACATGTTTCTATTCAAATTTTACGTACATAAATGAACACACAATAAAAGAAAGTATAAATTCGTAAACAAATTTTATATTCTATTAAGTTTATGAAAAATGTATCTCCAGATAAGACTACACTCAGAAAACTTTGTCAGTAAAATTAACTGAAAATACTCTTTAAAATAAATGCAGATTCAATTAAAACCCGTCCTACTTATTTTGCATTTAAATTTACCTATTAATTCATTTCAAATTAAGTGTTAAAAAATCTACGGAACCCAATCGGTAAAACTAATATTTATTTTCATTTATATTAAATTACTTTTAAATATTTCTTTCTTTATTCTAACTGTCAAATAATTCACGCGTAATCACTTTGTAAAAATTTTTTTTATTTATTTTAGGTGGTGTGGTCATTTTATTTAGTTATAGTTTTCTATCTGTATTATCTCCTTTCCCAATTAGCTAATTTAATTTTTGTACTGCAAAGCCTCTGCTGAGATTCGAACATGCAGCATCTTGACTTGAAAGCAACTGCCATACCTACTCAGCCATCGCAACAGTCAGAACAAATTCAACAACAATCAATTTAAGTAAAGAGTATGTGTGCTACATATGTATGTACGTATTAATAGCTTGGTTCCTTCATGCATGTCTAACATAAGTTACTGCTGTCATTATTAACTGTCAGCGAAAATCCGTATTGATCTGTAGTCATGTTTTTAAGCGACTGTACAAATCAGTTAAAATTAAAATTTTATTATTTTTTAAACGCTTTGACATTTAAAAATAACTGCACTGATTACTTATAGAATAAACTACAAAATAAACTACGGTCAGTTACTGCAAAAATATTCTGAGTGTACCTGTAAAATATGCCATAAACCCAGAGGATAGTGTTCCTGTTCAGAAAGGAAACAACATACCATTCAGCCCAGTCCAAATTACCACTCTTATTTGTCTTATTTAATGTTATTTTTTTAAAGTTTGCATGCGTGAAACAATAGTCTATATTGGGAGAAAACGAATATCGAAAACAATTTTTGCATGATTTAGAGCATTAATGGATTTGGTTTAGAAATCTGCAAAAAAAAAAATTGGGGACTTTATATTATAGAAAACGTTAAATATGTTTGTATGTATGTATAAATATTCAAACGCCCAATTTTTAGGGTTCCGTACTCATCAGAGTGAAACGGAACCCTATTACCGATACTACTATGTCCGTCCGTCCGTCACAGCGTCCATTGTTCGAAACCGCAAGAGCCTAAGAGATGAAATTTTCATAAGATGTTGTTGTACCTTGCCGCTACAACAAAAAATACTAAAAACAACAACAAATCGAAGACTACCAGGTGTCCCCATACAACGAAATGTAACACTTAGCTCTCACTCTCGAACCGTAATAGATAGAGAGCTGAAATTCGCACAGTGTAACAAGTGCTAAAGACACCAACACGTCGAAAACTACCAGGTGTCCCTATACAACGTAAAGTAACAATTAAACGTTACTCTTGAACCGCGAGAGACAGAGGGATGAAATTTGCATAATATATGTATTCACAAATGCTCCACAACAACAAATGATAAAAGCAGCAACAACTGTAAAACTACCAGGTGTCCCTTTACAACGTTAAGTAACAGCTATAACTATCGAACCGTAAGAGATAGAGAGCCGAAATTCGCACAGTGTATGTATTCACAGATGAACAAGTCGATAACTACTAGTTGTCCCCATACAACGTAAAGTAACAATTAAACGTAACTCTCAACCTGTAAGAGACAGAGAGATGAAATTTATACAATACACTAAAGCCCCGACTTGCGTCGTTTCGATTTGCGTCGCTTTTTAAAACTGGAAAAATTCGATTTGTGTCGTTCTGATTTAAAGTTGCGTCGGTTTGAGTTGTTTCGTTTTGACCCCGATTTGCATCGTTTTGATTTCGATTAGCGTCGCTAAACACGATTACATTTTTTACAGTTCATTGTGGATTACCATTTTTAGCATTTGTAGTGTAGTATGTATTTAGCATCTTGAATTCATTAGTTTTTGCAACTTCTGGCAACAACGATCGTCACCTGTACGTTAAGAAATTTTCAGATTGCGTGAAAAAAGGGGAATCCCCTTTTCTTTTTTATATAAGTGGTGCTAAGAGCAGCTGTCTGGTTATGGTAACAATTTAGTGTGCGATTCACCAGAATATGCCTTAAGAACATAAAACATGAGTCATTTTTATGTTTTTTTCTTTTCTTAATATATGGTTTTGTTATTTCTTTATAATATACATATACATATAAAAATTTGTTGAAGTAAATTAAATAAATAAAAACGTACTCATACTAGGTAGTATTTCTTATCAAAAATACAAAATTTTTTGCTTTGTTTTAAATATTTTCCCCAACAAATTAAATTTCAGTGCATTTATATAGAAAAAAGTGATTCGATATGCGTCGCGTTTCTCCGGTCCCCATTAACGACGCAAGTCGGGGCTCTAGTGTATATGTATTCAGATATGCCATTCCATATGTACATTACAAATACATACGTACGGAGCCCTAAGTGTGCGAGCCAGGCTCGTACTTGACTGAATTTATCTGTTATTTTTTGCTCTGAAATGGGACAAACACAGAATTTCATTCTGGTTGTTAAGCGCCTTAATAATGGAGTTAATTTTTCTGAAGCTCGCTAAAAATAGAAAGAATTAAAATATTAAATGATAATAATAAAGATTATTGAAGTACCTCTCAGCCTTACGTATTTATTAAGAAATAAGGCCGTCCTAAAAGATGACGTCAAGTAACATTGCATAAAAGCAAAATAAGTAGAAAACTTGGTATCGTCAGCAGCACATCTGATCAACTTCTCATCTATTACGATATTTATTCATACATATTGCAATATCCCCCGCATCTCGTGTGAAAATGCCAATTTCTAAATGCAACGTGAAAAAAAGAGAAGTTTTAAATATAATAAAGTGTGTTTGTTTTTAAATGTCTTTGATTAATGCAAAAATGAGCTTAATTATATATTTGCTATAAGAGCCAATTGATATAAATAGACCTTTATGTTTTCTATCTTTTTCAGCCGTTTATATGCCGTCGACATTTCGTTGATGCTAATAAGCTCATCAGTAGACTCGAAAAGTTTTAAGAGAATGTTTGAAACTCAACTACATATTCCAAAATTCCCATGAACAAACTGAGAATAAACTTAGTAAATTATTCGCTTATAGAAGGCTAAAAAAAAAAACACAGAATACATTAAGGTATATTTAAAGACCTAAAATAATACATATGTATCTGTGATTAATTTATTTATTTTAAAATTTATTTGGCTTGTTTTCTCGCCGCTGGCTCTTTTTAGATAGACAGTTTATATGCCTTTTTTTGGTTATAAGTAATAATTCCGAGTTTAGGCAATTCATGATTATATACTATAATGGTTTTCTTGAAACAATGAGCTTAAAATATTTGTTGTTGTATTTAAAAATCAAATAATCGACTATAAAAATGGTTAGATAGTAATCGACTATAAAAATACCACTACAATGAGTGTTACCAAGGCACGCTAGCCGCACGTCCTAGTGACTTCCACGTGGATTTTGAATAAACACACAAAATTATTTGGTAATGTGTATTATATTAAAATTCCTTGATTAAAATTCAAAAATTAGAAATAATATTTACTAATAGTAATTCAAGACATACTTTTTGGTATGGAAACCACTAGGAATATTTCAAGTTACAATATCTAAATGTAATTTAATTTTGCTCCTGTGTTGCGCGCAGCCACTTTCACATTTGGACTTCAGAATTAAAAATGGCATCAAAAGGGCGCGTGATTGGAGCTAACTTTAGATTTCATGTTTTTCGTTAAGTTTACATTTACAAAAAATTCAATATTCTCATTTCAGCTACGTAATTTGGCGATGCCAGATTGTGGTGTAAAATATTGATTTTGGTGATGGTGCTAACATTCCCCCCACAGTATGGCAAGAGTATTATTCGCCGCCAGACTCTTTTTGAGGAGCTACATCCAAAATCGCCAACTTGACCGCAGGCCTTTCTAGAATACCGTTTCTAGTCAGCACCTTTGCGCTTCGTACTTGACCGTCGCTTGCCAATCTCGTCTCCAAGACTTTTCCGCGTAGCCAGACGTTACGTGGTAGAGAAGGGTCAACTATGATCACAAGATCCCCCCGCGTTAAAGGTTTTGAGCGCTCATGCCACTTCGACCTACAAGTTAGAGTTGGGAGATACTCAACCAGCCACTTTCTCCAAAAAATATTTGCATATTGTTGCGATGTGAGCCAAATCTGCTTTAGTGCTATATTACTCTCGTTGCAAGTAGACATGGGTTTTAATCCACTGGAGGTTCCCATAAGAAAATGGTTTGGAGTCAATGCTTCGCTTTCTTCTCCGTTGATAGGAACGTAGGCAAGGGGCCTAGAATTTATAATATTTTCTACCTCAATCATCATGCTTATTAGCAGCTCATCACTTGGTGTTCGAGAAGGCATAATTTTATATAAAATTATTTTAATTGAACGAACGAGTCGCTCCCACGCGCCACCCATGTGGGGTGAAGCTGGCGGAGTGAAGTTCCACTTCGTTGTTGTTGTAGTGAAATTTTTAATCAGTTCGTTCTTGTCAACGTCTCTTAAAGCCTCTCGCAATTCTCTCTCAGCGCCGACGAAATTTGTCCCGTTGTCACTAAAGAATTCATGTGGGATTCCTCTTCGAGCCATAAAATTCCGTATGGCTAGGATGCAGGAACTCGTTGTTAAGGAATGGGCGATTTCGATATGGACTGCTCTGACTGTCAAGCATGTAAATAAACATCCGTATCGTTTCTCTTTATGACGATTTACGGTGACCGAAATGGGGCCGAAAAAATCTACACCAGTATACGTGAATGGTGCCATATGCGATGCAACGCGGGCTCGCGGTAATTTAGCCATTTGTGGATTGTTAGGCATAGCCTTTTGAATTTTACACATTTGACAGCGGTGTATCACTGAGTTAAAGGTAGTGCGAAGCTTTGCGACATAATATTTTTGTCTAATTTCGTTAATGACAGTTTCATGATTCATATGGTAGAACTTTTCATGATAAAACATTAAAATTAGTTGAGTAATATAACTCTTTCTAGGTAATATAATTGGTCGTTTTTGAGTCAACGGAACATCAGCGTTATCAATTCTACCATGAATTTTAAGAACTTCATCATCTAGGTATGCATTTTTGTTATAAATATTGCTGGTTTTTGGAATCAATTTACCCGATCTTAGTAAAGCAATTTCGTTATAATAGCTGTCGTATTGGCACTGTATATACAACATTTTTTCTGCCTGTTGTAATTCTTCCTGAGTCAACTCGCTCCTTTGCTTATTAATTTTGCGGCAGCTGTTTATAAATCGAACGAAATATGCAGCTGTTCGTAACAGACGAGTCCATTTTGAAAATCTTGTGATATCAAAAATACTATAAATTTTTGCGATACTGAAAGAGTGGTGTACCCGCTCTTCTTCTGTTGATTCAGACGGATTTAATTCTTGTGGCCACTTGCTTTCTGGAAAAAACAAGAATTCGGGACCTTTGAGCCACCTGCTGGAATTCGAGATCTTGTTGGTCTTTGACCACTTGGTTGCATCGTCAGCTACGTTTAGTTTGCTTGGAATCCATTTCCAGTCTGTAACTGAAGACAGTTCTAAAATTTCCGTGATTCGAAATGCTACAAACTGACTGTATTTACGATGATCGGAATGTAGCCAGGCCAGTACCGTTTTCGAATCACACCAAAAATAGCTTTTATTGATTTTGATATCGTGATTTTCAACTACAAACTTTGAAAATCGAGCGCCTATTAGAGCAGCCATGAGTTCTAGTCGTGGAACTGATGTTATCTTTAAAGGTGACACTCGTGTTTTAGAACCTACTAGTGACACAATGATGTCATCAAATTTTTTCATCCTAAAGTAGCACACTGCTGCATAGCCATCTTTGCTAGCGTCTACAAACGTATGTAGTTCAACTTCAATGTCATCGTAGTTCTTGAAGAACTTCAAATAGCAACGCGAAATTTTTATGTTTTGAATGTCGGGCAACATATTGATCCAGTGCCTCCATTTAAGTACTAATTCGTGGGGAATCTTTTCATCCCAGTCGATTTGCGAACGCCACACTTCCTGCATGAATACCTTCACATACATAATAATATGCCCAATAATGCCAAGCGGATCATAAATTGACATTACAAATCTTAACACCTCTCTTTTCGTAGGTACTTTTGCACCGGATAATATTTCACTTTCAGCGAGCCACTTAGATATTTTAAAAGTAATGACGTCATCTTCATGGTCCCAAAATATACCCAAAATTTTTTCAATTTGTTTTTCCTCCTTTATATTAAGACATTTAGCGCCCGAAGTCCCCATTGATACATCGGATTTCAGAACCGATTTTATGTTAGAGATCCAGTTACGAATATTAAAACCAGCTTCTCGATGAATATATGTTACATCTGAGATTAGCTTTGACGCTTCTTCTGGGGTGTCAACGGAGTCCAGAAGATCATCAACATAATGATTTTCTATTACAGACTTAGCGGCCTTTGGAAGCTTGCTTTCAAATTTGCTCGCGTTTAAATTTTTCACATATTGTGAAATACTAGGTGCGCAGGAGGCACCAAAAATCATTACATCCATTACATAGATGTCAGGTGATATATCTGGCAAGCAGTTGCGCCACAGAAATCGTTGTACATCTCGGTCTTCCGGTCTTATATGTATTTGATGAAACATTTCTTCGATGTCCCCACAGACGGCCACGGATTTCTGACGGAATTTGAACAGGACCGAAGGCAAATTGGCTAAAAGATCAGGTCCTTTTAATAAATAAGAATTTAACGACATACCATTTGTTTTCGCAGCCGCATCCCAAACGACACGCGATTTTCCGGGCTTATTTTTATTGAAAACCGCAAAGATCGGAAGATACCAGACCTTGCTATCAGCACGCTTGATTTCTGAAGAATCTAACTTACGAATATAGCCTTTGCTTATATATTTAGCAATTGTTTCATGAAATATATTGAAAAATTCGACATTTTTCCTTAGCTTATTCTCAAGGCAATTGAGACGTTTTAGTGCCATATCGTAACTATCTGGCAACTCTACAACATCATACTTCCATAAAAGTGGAACCTCATAATGTCCACATTCTTTCTGTTTGGTAAATTTGTTAAGCAGTTCTAACGACCTCTTATCATTTTTTGCGATCAGAGGGTCCTTTACACCTATTCCCAAACTTTCGATGGAATAAAAACTATTGACTAAACGTGTTAACGTTTCATCATCGTCGGTGACAGAGCACTCGCACATATGGAAATTAAAACTCATACCTGTATTCTTATTTTTCTCTGAAGCACCATAAATAAGCCAACCAAGTTTCGTAGAGACTGCAATAGGCTCATATGGGAAACCTTCTCGTATGTTGCGTGAAATACCCAAGTTCACATGATTCAATCCTATTAAAATTTGTGGCTCAGCACTGATATAACTTTCCACAGGTAATCCACGTAAGTGGCGATATCGCTTCGAAAGCATATCATAGTTCAATGATTGAACGGGAAGGTCTAAAGCACCTACTGTGTAAACGTTAACTTCAAATTGTTTGTTATTGTTCCCTGAAATTAAAACTTTAATGTTTTGAGAACTTTTTTCTCTTCTTTCCATACCTCCCGTCCAACGCAAACATAATGGATTTCGAACGCCACTGACTTCTAGTTCTTTTGCTAAATTTTCATTTATTAAACTGATGCTGGATCCCTCATCTATGAACGCGAAGGTACAACAACTTTGTTTTTTCCATATACTTTTACGGGAACTATTTTAAATAAAACAAAATCTTTTACTCCAGCAATGTGGCTATTGTTTACAACTTCTATTTCAGATTTATTTTTCATATGTTCAAGTGACGTTTCATTTCTTTTATTTACGGGCACCGAATAGCGGTGTAATGACGGGTGGTGGAAAAATTCACATTCTTCCTTACCACATTTAGTCTTTCTTTTGCATTCTCCACTATGTTTTGACAGACAATATTTACATAAATTGTGCTTTCGAACTACACACCATTTTTCACCACGATCCATTGATAAATATTTCGGGCAACTAGCTATTGATTTACATTTATTGTTGTTGTTGCATACAATGCACATTTGTTCGCTATGAGAATGAATAAAAGCTTTTTTACTCGTTGCTGTTGCGTTTGTGTTTGCGATTACCTTTTGTTTGTTCTTGTATGTTGAATGATCAACGATTATACTACTGGCTGTTATACCAACGTTGAACAGCCAGTTGTCAAATTCTAATAAATTTGATTTTTTGTTTTGATTACTCAAAAACATTTTTTGCGATGCCCATTGCATTTGGTACGACGGTGGTAGTTTTTCTACTAGATCATAAATAAGTGATGAATTATTTATTTCATCACATAAATTACTCGCGTTTATTGTGGAGAGAAGGTTACGGACATCTATAGCAAACGACGTGAGTGTTTTCAAATTGTTTTCGTCTACCTTTGGAGAACTTTTGACTTTATTTTTCATAGAATTTATTATCTTCTCGGGTTGGCCATACAACATACGAAGTAACTGCATGATACCTGGGACGTTTGACGGATGGATTAGCATATGCTGCACACTACGTAGGGCTTCTCCTTTTAAAGCTTTTTGGAGGCGAATGAGATTTTCCATATCGGTAAAAGCGCAAGCAGAGGTGGACCATTCGTAAGTGGAGGAGAAAATAGGCCATTCTTCTGGTAGGCCAGAAAATGTTGGTAGTTCCTTTGGGAGAGATTGTCGGGCGTTTACATGATTTTGTTGCAGATTTTGCGGTGGTGCATTATAAGATGACGTGCAAGTAGCCGCATTTGTTGTATTATTTGTATAGTTCGTTGAACATAAATTTGGATGCCATGAAACAAAATTTTGTGGAGCAGAACCAAATAAATGTTGATAAGAATTGTTTTGATTTGTGTATGACATGTCGTTATGTGCAGACAGTGATGTAAGTATTGCGCCATGAGAATTTGAGACGTTCGACCGTGTTGTGTGCATTCGTGGTTGATACCCATAGCTACTGGCTATGGTCTGGGTACAATTCGGTGCCGCAGATATATTCAACGACGAACTTGTGGCAGCAGTGGTAAACGTTTGTGGATAAAATTCTACACGATTTTGCGACGTTGTTGATTCACGAGGCAATAGAGTTGATTGTCGGTTCATAGTGTTGTTTTGACTATCTACTAATGGTGGCTGTGGTGGAGGCAAATTAGGCTTAGGGTCTGACGCCGCTAACCAGTTATGAACGGGCTGAGACTTTACGGACGAAGTATCAGAGAGATCTTCGGCTTCTTCCAGAAGCTGGTACTTCCTATCAAGATAGCTTTTGTTCAGTTGTCGCTCCTCCTCTAGCCTTTTAAGTTGCAATTGAATTTTTCTTGATTGAGAAGAATGAGAGAGGTTTGAGCAACGGCTAGTTACGCTAGGAGAGGGAGAAGAAGGTCTATTTGTTGAGCACTGTAAGCATTTATAGGTTATGTTATCTGTGATGTTAACACAACTGTTGTGCACTCTTTTTTGGCAACCTACGCAGGTTGTCATATTATTGTCAGGGGGATTGGAGCATAGGGAGCAATTGTGATCAAGTTGTTCAGTTTGTTTCTGACCCTCTACGTTCTGTAACGACATTTTCTACTTACTGCGAGACTGGCAACTGTTGATGAAAATGTGGCGCAGGAACAGGTTGACACAATCCTTGCACAAATAGCCAAATTAGCAAAAAGAATTTTAAAAATGTTACCAAGGCACGCTAGCCGCACGTCCTAGTGACTTCCACGTGGATTTTGAATAAACACACAAAATTATTTGGTAATGTGTATTATATTAAAATTCCTTGATTAAAATTCAAAAATTAGAAATAATATTTACTAATAGTAATTCAAGACATACTTTTTGGTATGGAAACCACTAGGAATATTTCAAGTTACAATATCTAAATGTAATTTAATTTTGCTCCTGTGTTGCGCGCAGCCACTTTCACCTTTGGACTTCAGAATTAAAAATGGCATCAAAAGGGCGCGTGATTGGAGCTAACTTTAGATTTCATGTTTTTCGTTAAGTTTACATTTACAAAAAATTCAATATTCTCATTTCAGCTACGTAATTTGGCGATGCCAGATTGTGGTGTAAAATATTGATTTTGGTGATGGTGCTAACAATGAGTGTGTACTCTTTTAGTTTCTTGGTATCTTGTTGACGCTGGTCTTAATTTTTGGCTACAGAGTGTTTCTTCCTTTACAATACAATTTTGAGCTTTAGTTTAATTTTAAAAACTAATAATAAAAAGAATTCGTTAGTTGTATTTTAAAAGGCCGTCTATCGGAAGCTTTTTAACGTCAATAATACAATGTAGATAGAGATTGATCAGACGAGTATCTCGAGAAGGAAGTTAAAATAGGTTGTTAACAGCGGCAAAACCTAAAAAAACTTCAATAACAGCTGCATCAATAAAGTTGAATTCATATCTTATTCAAAAAGTGATTGAAAGTCAACAAAAGCTAAGGCAAATAAAAAATATTTCATAACATTTTGAAAAAAGTAGTCCCTAGATACTTGAAACTTGTTTCTGAAAACTTTTGAAATATGGCTAGATGCTAGATATTGGTTATGTAAAAAGAAAGCCAAATAATAGATTTACTGTCGCAGCATGGGCTCAGTGCTTAAATGCACGTTGCTTAACCCATTTCACTCGGTAGTGCCTCTGGTATGAGCCACGCAACTAAATACTCAGCTAACATTTAAGGTCTCAATTCAGGTGTCAGAAGTATATTAAGTACGGACTTAATTAAATCAAGTACGTTGTGCTTGTTTTCAATACGCATTTTTCAAGCGGTAAATGTTTAGTTCTAGCCATATTCATGCTTAGATTCGGCTTGATTTTAGCCATATCCAATCCTAGTTTTTTTTTTTTAAACACAAAACTGCAAAGCTTTTGGCTTGTCTGCAGAAACACCCAAAGCCTTCGGCAGGAATCGAACCTGCGACCTCGGGGACTGTTACTAGGACTCTCTACCAATTCATCCAGTTTCGGATTGAATATATCTCAAGTCCGTGTTTAAAAACTTGACTTAAGAACATTGGTACTTACCATACTTCTAATACCGTTTGAGATCGAATTAAGTAAGGAAGGATAGAATTTGTTTTGAGTGTGATGACTGATTATGTACTTGCTTCAATGTTTGATATAGCCGAGAGATAGCGAAGAACTTGGGCCTGAAAAATTCTTGCGAGTCAAAAAATTTATGTTATAAAGCAGATAATAAAAATTTATGACATCGGTCTGTATAAAGCCGATACAGCGAAAACCGATTTCCCAAGAAGTTGGGATTGTACACAAATCGAAACGATTTTGGTACCAAAAATTGGACTCAAAAATATAATAAGTTTGCTGAAAGAAAAAATAAATCAAAATGTTCGACACCGGTCCATCTTTTTCCAAGATATCCATATTTTTCCAAACTTAGATCACCTTTGGTTCTCAAAACTAGACATCATAATGAAAGTAAATGATTTGATTCAAAATATATAAATTTTTGGCAACGGTCTATGTATAAAACTGATTTCCCGAGGAGTTGAGCGTAAAAGTGAACTTAAGCAAAATTTGGTGAAAAAAAAAAGATTTAATAATACACACAGTTTTTCAAAACTAATAGTTATAACTTTTTATCTACGATTTCTCCAGAAGTTGGTCAGGTAAGCGATTTTAAACAAGTTTTAGGGCCAAAGAGCCGACATTATAATATGATATACTTACTTAAAGCCAAAAATTAAACGTTTTGACTTCGGTCCATATATAGCCGAGAAATAGCGAAAACTGATTTCTCAACAAGTCGTACTTGTGTGCGAACCTGAACAAGTTGTGCTATCAGAAATTGGACACCATAGTAAGACCAAAAAAAAAAAAAAAAAAGCCAAAATCGATTTCTCGAGAGGTTAGTCATGTACATGAACTTAAACAAGTGTCGGTGCCAAGAAGCAGATATGAATTTATCATAATTTTAGGTTTCAGGAAGTTGTTGCATAATAATATAACTGTACAAAGTACAGAAACTTTTGATAATAAATTTTTTATACATCAGATCTGATGGTCAGAAGTGTTGATAGCGAAGGGTATTTAAGATTCGGCCCTGAAAATATAGCACTGTTACCTGTTATTTAAATAATGCTGACATAAATGTACTTTACTACATCTGTATTCATTCTGATAACCAAATAAATAATTTTTATACCCTTCACATAAATGTGTAAGGGTATATATAAGTTTGTGATTCCGTTTGTAACGCATTGAAATATCCATCTAAGACCCCATAAAGTATATATATTCTGGATCAGCATCAATAGCGATTACGATTGAGCGATGTCCGTCTGTCCGTCTGTCCGTCTGTCCGTCTGTCCGTCTGTCCGTCTGTCCGTCTGTCCGTCTGTCCGTCTGTAGTCGTTGAAATACCGTTTCTGAGAAAACGGTTTGAGATAGAAACCTCATTCTTTCGCTAAAACGTGTGAAACCCCGGTAGTGGGTCTGCTATTGAAATTCAGTAAGATAGGTCCGCGGATAGCCGAGATATATTCAAAAAACCGGGTTTTGAGGGATATTTTGTGTAATTTTTGTATTCAGATTTTTGAAAAAAAATTTTTTCTTAAAAACTAAACCATATCATTTTTAGTGCTCATTAAATCCTAGAAATGAAGGAATTTTTGAAATCGGCCCATATATATCCGAGATATAGCGTCTCCCGATTTTTAAAGAAATCGGCTTTATTAGCCAAATAAGACAACTTTTGGCACCGAAGATCAATCGAGATGGTATATATAGGCTATTTAGAGGCAAAAGTGGAAAATTTTTCCACATCGGCCCATATACACTCGAGATATAGCGCCTCCCGTTTTCTCAAGAAGTCGGCTCTAAAAGCCAAATAAAACAACTTTTGGTATCAAAAATCGATTAGAATGGAACATATAAGGTGTTTAAAAGCAAAATTGGAAAATTTTTGAAATCGGTCCATATATATCTGAGATATAGCGACTCCTGATTTTTCAAGAAATCCGCTATTTAAGCCAAATAAAGCAATTTTTGGCACTAAAAATCAATCAGAATGGTACATATAGACTATTTAGAGGCAAACGTGGAAAATTTTGGACATCGGCCCATATACACTCGAGATATAGCGCCTCAAGTTTTCTCAAGAAGTCGGCTCTAAAAGCCAAATAAAACAACTTTTGGTACCAAAAATCGATCAGAATGGTACATATAAGGTGTTTAAAAGCAAAATTTTAAAATGTCTGCAATCGGTCTATATATACCTGAGATATAGCGTCTCCCGATTTTTCAAGAAATCGGCTCTATAAGCTAAATAAAACAACTTTTGGCGCCAAAAATCAATCACAATGATACATATTGGTTAGTCAGAAGCAAAACTGGAAATCTTTTTGTCATCGGCCCATATATGTTCGAGATATAGCGCCTCCCGATATCTCAAGAAGTCGGGCCTGGAAGCTAAACGAAACAGTTTTTTGCACTAAAAATTTGTCTTAATGGTACATACAGGCTGTTCAGAGGCAAAATTAGAACATTTTTGGACATCGGCCCATATGCACCCAACTTTTGGTACCAAAAATCGATCATAATGGTACATACATATGTATATAATATTATATACATATGTATATAATATTTGCGATCATGTATGAATGTATGTATGTATGTATGTATGTATGTATGTATGTATGTATGTATGTATGTATGTATGTATGTATGTATGTATGTATGTATGTATGTATGTATGTATGTATGTATGTATGTATGTATGTATGTATGTATGTATGTATGTATGTATGTATGTATGTATCTATGTGTGTATGTATGTATGTATGTATGTATGTATGTATGTATGTATGTATGTATGTATGTATGTATGTATGTATGTATGTATGTATGTATGTATGTATGTAGATACGTTTGTATGTATGTATGTAGGTATGTATGTATCTACATATGTATGTATGCATGCAAGTATGTTAGCATAAACAATTTTTTTGCTTTGGTGTAAAAATGTGTATGTATATATACACGAGCTTGAAAATGAAAGTGATATAAAGAATTGTTGAAAAAAGGGTACGCAATGAAATTCTTTTAAACAATTGCGTCTTCAAATTCATTCACACAAAAAATCATTTTGGGTTTCCCTACGTACTTACATATGTACATACACACACACATGTGTATGATGATACGCAATAGATCATCAACAACGTGCACAAGAAAAAAATAATTTTGTAAAAGCAAGCAATGTAAATATGTATGTATGTATATATGTATGTATATAATCACGCAATAGATCATCAACAACGTGCACAAGAAAAAAATAATTTTGTAAAAGCAAGCAATGTAAATATGTATGTATGTACATATATATGTATATATATAATCATTGTTTTATGGAACACACTGAAAATATTCAATAATAAAGAATTTATTTTAGAGTTTTCTATTATAGATACATACATACGTATGCATGTACCCACATACGTACATAAGTAAATTGAAAAGAAAATCACACTTAATGACAATGTTTAGCATTACAATTCAAAAATAATGCAATTATATGCAATTTTTGGTTAAATAAATTTTACTATAAAGTTAACTGATAAATAATTAAGAAATACATTTTGCTTTTCTTTATTTCATTGATATTAAAAAGAATTGGTGTCACCCAGTGGTTGAACTTGAGCATATTAAGAATTATTTAAATAAAAGTTTTGCAGCCTGTAGCTCTAAACACATAGACGACAGCAGACAGCAAGCGACAATATGTCAAAAATAAAATGCATGTGTTTAAATGAAATCGATTATTTTGACGGCAGCAGGGCAACACGACTGCACAACAGCATTTGCTGCTGCTGCCAACTTAGGCTATTTTCTATTTTGACGGGCAGCAAATAAGCAAATATAGTGTTGCCATTATATATATAAATTGGACAAATTAGAACAAAAACTTTTTTTTTAATATTAAACACAAAAGAACATTGCAAAAATACAATAAATAAATAAATGTATGTGTTTTTATAGTTTTTTCCTGATATTATTACATTTTTCATCAATAATTTCAATTTAATTCATTATGAAATAAGAAATACGGCATCCCTGAAATTAGCATTGCTAAAATACACAGCTGTTCATTTTCAATATCAAAACAATTTTTTTCGTTTGAGCTAATTTTTTGTGATACTTTATTTAATTTTCATCCTGGTTGCTTTGAAAAAGTGTTCTTCATCTTTTTCCTTGATTTTTCACCAGCTGATTATTATGTTGTTGCTGTCTTCAAAATAATTATGAAGCCGACTTCAGAGCAACATTTGAAGTTGGCTGCACTTAAAGTAGGCAGCATTTGCAGTCTGCTGTCGTCTATGTGTTTAGAGCTTGTGTTAAATCCCGGTAGTGGATCTGATATTGAAATTCAGAAAAAATCGGCCCATATATACCCGAGATATAGCGTCTCCCGATATTTCAAGAAATCGGCTTTAAAAGCCAAATAAAACAACTTTTCGCACCAAAAATCAATCAGAATGTATGTACCATTGTGAAGGGTATTTAAGATTCGGCCCAGCCGAATATAGCACTCTTACTTGTTGTAAATAAATAGTTTAAGTTTGGCACTGATGTTATATTTTTGTACCACTGATTCGATATTGGTTATATGTACGTTGGCATATAGCATAAGCTGACTTGAAAGGATTATGCGCACTAAGCGTAGTAAAACAGTTTTATGCAGTCTGAAAGTACTTCTGGTAATAAACAAATTTGCAACATCGGCCCTCATATGCGTATCCACGATATTACATAAACTGATTTTCAAATATTTGCCATGATCTGATTAAAAAAACTTTTTATGATCTGAAGTGGTTCCCACAAATTGCAAACATTTTCAAAAGTTGCTTTGTGTGGCATCACCCTGTACTGCTTTTAACTTTTAACCTTTTTAGCACATAGCATTGTAACAATTCTTAGACTATACACCCTGTGCCTTTTTGAAGTATTTGTCTGCTACAATTCAAAAACTTTGGTTTTTTCGTGGAAAGGGCATGTGCTTTATTAAGTTCATGGCGTGGAAACCAATACATATAGAATGACTGAATATACATATGTACACAAAAACTTTGCTATGAATCTCAGCTGTTATAAACTAAACTCAAATATGAATTCGATTATTTTTTAAAAGCTAATTGTTTGCTCATTGGAGGCTTCACCATAACACTTCGGAGTTATTTAAAAATTTGCAGAGACCTTGAAAAGTAAAGTTTTGTTTTATTTTTAATATACTAAATTGCAGTGCTAAATAAAAGACAAACCATATTATATAAGCTTTGATAAGATGTGCTGCATTTTATTGCAGTTACGTGTTTTATGAATTTAACCTTCGTTCAAAATGGCCTTGTCTTTTAGCAAATATGTCGTTTAATCTAATAGTGATTTGAATGTTTATTTAAATGATAACACGCGATTTTCTAATCTATTTTTAACACATTTTGGAAAATGTGTGGCCAAATTTCGTAAGATTTTTTATCTCTTATTTGATAAGATTTTCATATTTGAATGCGTATATACATATGTAGGTATGTACTATATATAAGTTTTTGATTCCGTTTGTAATTTCCATAAATGTTTTTGATGCCAAAATGTTCATATATTTTGGAAATGCAATGAAATCGGTTAATGAATAGTTTAGACATAGCCGGAAAA
This sequence comes from Sturmia bella, assembly GCA_963662145.1. Taxonomy (NCBI): domain Eukaryota; kingdom Metazoa; phylum Arthropoda; class Insecta; order Diptera; family Tachinidae; genus Sturmia; species Sturmia bella. The sequence continues at coordinate 71,433,285 of OY759168.1, forward strand.
CCGCGGGAGGTAGAAAATTGCATTTTTGTATAAAAATTTGAAAAAAATCACTATCTCAATTATTTGGCGTGCTCACTAAAAGCCATAAAACAGCTTGCGAAATTGGTCAATTTCTATCTGAGTTATGTTAAGAATTGGCTTCTGAAGAAGTCAGTCCTGTACGAGAGTTTTTGCACCAAAAAGTTGACGTTGTGTTTATGCAAGCCTCCTGAAAGGAAGAAAATAAAAATTTACAACAGCGGTATAGCTAAAATATAGAGAAAATTGGATTCTCACGAAGGCAGGTTTGTAGGCGAACTGAAACAAGGTTAGTTATTGAAAAGAAGCAGAAATGAAATAAACTTATCGAAAGGCTACAAGTAAAAATGTTTTCTATTCGTCCAATATGGCCGGGATATAGATATAGCAAAAGCCTATTTCTAAGAAGTTTGGCTTGCAAGTGAACTCAAACAAATTACGCTGCAAAAAATCAGATTTTATAACAAAATATGTACATATATTTAAAGGTAAAAAAAAAACGTTTGACATAGGCCCCTCTATAGCCAAGATTAATCGAAACTAGTTGGGCGTGTGAGTGGTCTTAAACTAGATTTGATGTCTGAGGGTGGATGTAAATAAACAATAAACATATTCGACGTCGATCATTATATAGACGAGATATGGCAAAACTCAGTTTCTGCAGAAGGTGTCAGGGAGTTGTGTCAATAATAAAATAACTGTAAAAAAGACACAAGCTTTCGATAATGGTTATATATCGGATATAATGGTTGACTGTGCAGGGTGTTTCAGAGTCGGCCCAAGCGAATGCAGCACTCTTAATTGTTTTCATCTAAGATTAAGTAAGCATATTATAGAAATGATCATATAAAGCTCTTTAGCAACACTTAAATTTATTTTGGTGTTTTGCAAGTATGTACATATGTATTTTAAAGTGAACCAGTTTTTTGGTCGACGAAACGATTTATCAGTACTAAAAACTTCTGGAACTAATCCTAAGAAGTTTTGAGCAATAAACCATGGCTTAAAGTCAATCTTAAAGTGTTTAACAAGAAACTTTGGAAATGCAAAAAAAGATAAATAAACAAGTAGGAGTGCAGTGTTTGGCTGGTCGAGTCTCAAATAGAGTCAACATTTCTGATAGTTAGATTTGATCAAAGATCAAAACTTCGAAGATCAAAACTTCGAGTGCTTTGTTCAGTTATTTTATTATTGTAACAACTTCCTGGCACCAAAATAAGTTTTCGCTATATTTCGGCTTTCTATGGACCGATGTAGAAACTTTTTACTTTCGCCTTAAGGTAATAATTTATTTTATTATATCACCCACTTTTTTGCACCAACTTAGGCGTAAGTTGAAAAGCTGGGTTTCGCTATACCTTGTCCTATGGAATAATAATAAAAATATTATTTTTTGGACTTTCAAAAGCTATGTTTATATTATTATAACACCTACCTTTTTCGACCAAAACATATAAAGATGACTTATTCTCCTAAGCTCTCGAGAATTTAGTTGTCGCTAAATCCGTGTATATGAACACGGATATCATAAAATTTTATTATATATATATATATATATATATATATATATATATATATATATATATATATATATATATATATATATATATATATATATATATATATATATATACATATACATATATATATATATATATATATATATATATATATATATATATATATATATATGTATATATGTATATATATATATATATATATATATATATATATATATATATATATATATATATATATATATATATATATATATAAATACATAAAGTAGTTTAAACAGTCGACGTATAACTGATATATGGTGAAGACAAATTTTTTGAAAAAAATGGGCTTGTAAGCGAGTTGAATCTCCTTTTTGCAAAGAAAAACTGACGCTGTGTTTGAGCTAGGGCAGAAAATAAAATTTTATTACATCCGTGTTCATATTTTTTTATTTTGGGTAACGTAATTGAAATTGAGTCAAGAAAAGTAAAGTTGAAGACCGACTGGCTAGAAAACACACCATGGGTGTTTCACGCCAACCACATCACTCATCAGCGTCCAAATATAGCGAAAGCTGGATTAATGATCAATAAGATTAAATATAGACAGCTGTATGCTGACGAGCGACGTGGTGGTCGTGAAACAGTCGTAGTATGTACTCCAGCCAATGAGTCTTCAACTTTACTTTTCTTGTCTTCTTTAAAAATGTTGATCACTACATTTTTGTCACAAAAAAATCTTTGTCAATTGTGAGAAAGTAAAAATTGAACTAGAAAGCCCAATAAAATTATTAACAAAACAAAATTTGAAGATGAAACCGCCTACTAAAAGTAAATCAAATTTTTCCCATATTCTCGTTACTTTGCATTTCTTGTGTAAAGACTCTTTGACATTTTTGGAAAATCTGCCTACACTTTAGAAGGGCAGATTCTTTTCTCAGCCCGCCAATGGTGATTGCGCTTTTTAAATGTGAACACAATAATAGTTTTGTCAATAAGCAGAATATTGCTTCAACTAAAAATGTCTTTTTGAACAGGTCATTATGTTTGTCACTCAAAAACCGCTTTTCTTTTATATTTCAGCTCTACAATATATGAATATTTTGTCATCAAAAAATTTATTCTGAGCCAAATAATATTCTCGAAAGCTGATTTCAACAGTTAACAGACTGACATTTCCGTCGGATACTGATACTGAATATGTATACTTTTTGGCGATGGTTGCTTTATTATGAAAATTTCGTTCAATTTGGCTACATATCCGTGTTAAACTTGCCACAAGCAGGGTACTTGCAGAACAAAAGAGTCTTAACATACATATATTATAACATTATCATTTTATATCCGAATTGTTTTTATAATGTCATAAAAAGCTCGCATACTATATCATGCCGTGTGAAAAGTATCTATAAAAGCTGCAACATTTTGAAGCACCTTCGTAGTTCAGTCATCTTATTTGGGAATTGAATCTGTGAACAAAATTAAAAACACAAAAATGTTGTTCAAGCAAAGTACTATTTTACTGTTTGCCTGCATTTTGTCCTTTAGTGTTGCGGAAGACGTCGAAAGTTACGATGTAAACACTCTTAGAAAAATGCTAAGCTCTCAGGAAATATGTCCATTAGCATATTCCCGTTACATCAGTAATTGTACAATTAACTACAAACACTATGTTAATGGTTGCGAAACGGCTATGGCTGAATCAAAGCGGAAACTGGAAAACGACTACATTAAAAATCAACAGCAATTGACTGAAGACGCTGGTGATTCTTGTCAAAACGTTATTGAATGCCAAAAGGATTTCGGTAGTAATTTTAATGAGTGTGTGGCCCAACAGGTGTTGTAAATATATATTTTGTTGGTCAACATCATATCAATAAAGTACTCTTCTTTTCAGACTTCCAAAACGTCTGCAACATTAAACACGATGCATTATAACGCCAATAGACAGCTGAGTGATTACAATAATAAAACAAGAAATATTGAAACCACTTGTAGTGACTGTATCAACATATACACATGGTTAACCAGCATTCAAAACAAAGCTGCTGTTCACGAATTAGATCACTGTTTTGAAACTGGTGAGTGGGATCTTATCGAATTGATTTTCGATGTCCCTGAACCTGCAGAAGCACCAGTTGATCAAGAAAAATGATGAAAACATTCATAAGATCTGTTTTTTTTTTGACACTTTGTTAGTTTTACACTTATTGTAAATCAATGTTTCGTTTCAAAATTTCAAAAATTTATTCAATAATCTAAACATTTGCTATTAAATTTGTTTAAACTATTATTGTGTATTATTTTTTTTTTTATAACTGCACATCTTTTTGCTTACTAACTTATCAGCGTGTTGAATGGACGAGCATCCTGCAGCTCCTCGTAACAGTTTTCAAGTTTCCACGAAACGTAGATTCGTTGGTATCTTGAATTTAAGAAAATTTTTGCTGTTCACGATATAAATATTTGTGTTAATCTATTCAAATTTACATATCGAGGTATTAGAAGCAAATAAAAATAACTTTGAATATGAGGAAAATTTAAAAAGTTTTTTTTAAAGATCTTCAAAAAAAAAAAAATATGAAGGAGGTATTCATTGAGGTATCGAAACAAAATTTCGAAAACAGTAGTTGTTTTTATATAAAAAGTGACCTCAAAATAATTAGGAAATCAATCAACAAACAGTCCAAAAATGACTTATCTGATATATCTAATCTATTGCTATTGTTTTAATGAACTACATAATCGTATACTGATTTGTATTGGTAGTCAAGCTAATAGTTCAAATGATTTCCATAAATTAAGGGTTTTTTTCGATGTATAGAACTTTAAGTTGGCATTACTGTCCAAGATGGCGACCGATTTAATAGTTGTCAAGTGATTTATTCTTAGTCTGGCTTGGCAATTCATTATGAATAGACCTACGCCTGATAGAGCAAGGCGAAGATTCGTCGAAAGGGCCCAAAACGCGATTGCCGTTGTTCCTGATTTTCATAAGCCAATTTTGTTCAGCGATGAAGCTCACTTCTGGTTGAATGACTACGTCAACAAACAAAACTGCCGCATTTGGAGTGAAGCTAATCCTCAAGTGTATGTCGAAACACCGTTACATCCAGAAAAACTGACTGTTTGGTGGTATCATTGGTCCTCCGACTTCTTCAAAAACGATGATGGCCATAAGGTGACAGTCAATGGTGATCGGTATAGAGCCATGATTACTAACTTTTTCATTCCTGAATTGAATAACCATGATGTCCAGGAGATGTGGTTTCAACAAGACAGCGCAACATTTCACACAGCTCGCGCCACAGTCCATTTATTGAAAGACACGTTTGGTGACCGCCTAATTTCACGCTTTAGACCTGTAAATTGGCCTCCAAGATCGTGTGATTTAACACCGCTAGACTACTTTCTGTGGGGCTATGTAAAGTCATTGGTCGATGCGGATAAGCCACAAACGCTTGACCATTTGGAAGACAACATTCGCCGTGTTATTGCCGATATACGGCTACAAATAATGGAAAAAGTTATCGAAAATTGAACGTCCAGATTGGGCTACATCCGCGCCAGCCGTGGCGGTCGTATGTCAGAAGTGATATTTAAAATGTAATGCCGTAAGATTATCTTTCGGATAAATAAAATTCATGTCAATCGAATATTCCATCATTGTTTTATTGCAACTCAGAGTTCTATACATCGAGAAAAACACCCATTATTAATAAAAAAAAAGATAAGAAAATAATAACAAAATTTACATAAATATGGCGTATGTACGTATGGTTTTTTATTTCTATTTGCGAGAAAATCATCACCCAATAACGGGGGTAGGAATGCGAGACTTTAACACGCTAAAACACAACGCTACGGAAAAACATTTCTCGCGGGATGGCAAAGGCCCTGCACCTAACCAAGAATATTTGTATTCATTCTACTATGACCCTATTCCGAGCTCTCTCTCTCTCTCTCTCTCTCTCTCTCTTTCTTTCTCTCTCTAATCTACGAAACTTGGTAAGAAATAATTTTGTGAGTTTACATACATACATAGTTAAATTTTCCAAAGAAAGCAACATAACCATTACTATATCATTCTTAGCAATATGAAAACGTGTGATCTGTTTGACGTATATTTTTTAACACTGAAAAACCTGAAAAAAAATACATATGCGGCGGCCTCCTTCTCTACACTACCACCACAACTCAGAAAATCGTTGTGTTCCAATCTGTACAGGTATGACCTGCAGCATCCACGTCCGCTAAGAATTTGTGATATGTAAAAGTCAAAGTTATCAGGTTTATTTCCAAGCAACGGCGCCTTTCCAAATATGTCCTCCTTTCCTTTGCTGCTACAGACCCCCACCATTCGCATTTGCAATTAATTGATCCAGGACTAAATGCACTTGTTCGGCGGCATCAGAACGTAATTTTTTTGAAATATCTCTTATTAAAACCAAATTAAGGAATAAATTAGAGTTCAGTTCAATCAATAATATAATGTTGTCCAAATAAATTTGTGTGCAAAAGTCAGGGCCTCATTACGTTTGGTCGGTAAAAGACATCGGCTGGGCATAGGGATATTTTAATACTAGTTATGTATACATTATATATATTTATATACGCATATGTATATTATATGTATATCCATATATTTTTAAATACTATTGCCCAATTCACAAGCTGGTCATATCGGTGTTAAGTTGTATCGTGAGAGAAAATTTCAAACACAATTCTAAAAGAGAAACATAAATTGTTTGAAAATTTATTTGAATTTAAGAAATTGTGTTTGAAATTGCCTCTCTAAGTACGATTTCACCACAATACGACCAGCTTGTGAATTGGGCATATATCTATTAAATTTTTGTGTTAATTTGTTTTATGCAGGTATGTGCAAATTGAATTAAAGCACTTTAAGTTTTTGTTTAGAATTCTTGACGATTCACTTGTATGTACATACATACGTATATTTTTTGTTAAATAAATGTTTTGTTAAATAAAGTAGTAAGAACTGCTGGTATGCAAAATAAAATTAAAAAAATTGGTTCTCTTTTTCTTATTTTGGTTCTTTTTTTTTTATAGATTTTGGTCCCGAAGTAAAATTTAGAGTTTCAACCGTGGTCCAGAGGCATAATTGCACCTTTTTTCTTCTAAAATGAGCAAGGAGTGGCCGTTGTCAATGACGATCGTTATCGGGTCACGTTGATCCAATTTTTGTTCACAAAACGTGCAGGGGAGAATATTGGTAACATTTGGTTTCAACAGGAAGGCGCTAAGTGCCACACAACCGAAGCTACACTCGATGTTTTATAGCATTTTCCCAAAAAATAAAAGTTATTTGGCGGAGCCTTTAGAAGGATATATGAATATCTTTGGTTTGATTAAAAATTTCTTAACACTATTAAAATTATTTTGTTTTTACTTGCAGTTTTTTATGTTTTATGAAATGAAATAGAGATGGTTTTTCTCCCATTTTTAGTTTTGCAAATTATCTAAGTTGTTTTGAAAATTATTTGACTTGATCAAGTAATTCGTATAAGTGTAAAATATCAATCGAGCAGGTTAAAAATTGTAACATCAAATAATTGAAAAATATGTTGGGATCGTTCCTCAGATCCAAGCAAAAAAAAGGGAAGAAACAAAATGTGTTAAGGATTAGACTCACTCAAAATGCAAAAACCTTAAAAAAGTGTTATCTACAGGGCGCCAGTATTCCAATTGATGATACAGATTTAAATTTATATTTCATACTTGAATACAACATATTTAAGGGTCGCTAGAAATTTACGATTTCAGTCTGATCAAGTTAAACTAGAACAAACATTCCACTAAGAGTCGAAATTTCTACAGCCTCCAAAAGTAGCGCTTATATACATACATATCAATTTTTAATGTGAGTAGTTATTTGGTTGAATGAACATCTGCAAATTCTATTTATTGTTATCCAGTCTAGTAGATCACATTATTTAATACATGCTAGTAATTTTTTTAACCATAAGAACATTTATATCGGGTGTTTTTTTAAGCTAGATAGAACTTTAAATTGTAAAAAGTAACACAAAAAATTAAATTTTGATGAAACTTTTTTTTATTTGTTTCAGTATACTCTGACAAATCATCATGAATAGACTCACGCTTGAACAACGCTACGAAATCATCCAAATTTACTTTGAAAATCAGTCGTCGATTCGCGCAACTTATTATCGCAAAATTGTGTTCAGCGATGAGGCGCATTTTTGGCTTAACGGGTTTGTTAATAAGCAAAATTGCCGCATATGGAGTGAGACCAATCCACAACAGACCCTACAGACTCCATTACATCCAGAAAAATGCACCGTATGGTGCTGAAAACCGCACCATACGGTGGCATCATTGGACCTTATTTCTTCAAAAATGAGGCCGGAGCTCGCTTTACGGTCAATGGAGATCGTTACCGCACCATGATCAATGATTTTTTGTTTGAAAATATGGATGACATTAATCCGGAGGAGATGTGGTTTCAACAGGATGGTGCTACGTGCCATACGGCGAACGCAACCATCGACTTATTGAAATCAAAATTTGGCGATAAGTTGATTTCGAGAAATGGACCTGTCAATTGGCCTCCAAGGTCGTGCGATTTGACACCTCTCGAGTATTTCCTGTGGGGTTACGTGAAGTCACTGGTTTATGCTGATAAACCAGCAACAATTGACGCCTTAGACGCCAGCATTGTTCGTGTTATTCGTGACATACGGCCAGCAGTGCTCGAAAAAGTGGCCCAAAATTGGACGTCCAGAATGCACTTCGTCAAGAACAGCCGCGGTGCCCATATGCCCGAAATAATTTTCAAATGTTAATGTCATGTATTAATTTTTCGAATAAAAACAAATATTGATTACAATATAATTTTTTGTGTTATTTTTTACAATTTCAAGTTCTATCGGGCTTACAAAAACACCCTTTATATACTACAAACATAGATCACATATGTCGTACTCTGCAAATTAATTTAAAATCTAACTGTAACGGGTTATTAATTGTGCGGGTTTGAAAGTAAACGTAAATAAGACACATATAAAATATTTTTTTCATGATATTTCTCTTTTATTATAAAGTTTGAACGTGAAACACTACATCATTTAAATGACCACCCCGCGAAATCGCATTACCATTATCATATGGTAATAACGCTCCGAATTGACTGTGACAGTCGTTCCATCGTCGTTTTCGAAGAAGCCAGGTCCAATTGTACCTTCGGAGCAAAGACCGCACCAAACACTGACTTTTTCTTGATGTAATGGCCTCTCTTCAATTACTTGAGGATTTTCAGAACCCAAAATACGACAATTTTGTTCAACCCACCGAGTGAGAAATATGCTTCATCGATGAAGAAATTTTTTTTTCTTAAAATCGCCGTCCACCGTCTATTGTTCAAGAATCCATTCCACGTATCTACGAGGAATGGGTGCTTCAGTTGTTGTGTGAGCTAGACTTTATATGGATGTAGGTGTAGATTTAAGAGCAAAATCTGCCAATATGTGCTGTGAGACAATCCTAGTTCCTGAGAACCACGAGGAATCGACACATTCGGGTCTTCAGCAACACTTTCACTTATATTTGTAACCGCTCCATTCTCTTCGAATTTCTTCACACTTTTGCCAATTGCTTGCGTAGTTGGACGATTTTGTCGACCATAATCTCCTCTTAAAGCACGATATGTGGCTGTGGCAAAGTCACCAAGTCAGACTTTCAACTGAGAAGAAAAAATTGGTTTAACAACTTAGTTCGACAAATGTCGAAGTCCAGTCCAGTATATGTATATATGTATATATATATATGTATATGTATAAACATATATATGTATATTAAAAAACAAGAAACAAAGCCAAGACCAAAAGCAAAAATTTCGAAAATCAAAACCAAATATCTTTTAAAGCTTTTCTTAAAACGATACTATATGCGACAGAGAAATGCTATAACTCTGTAGATCACCGTGTGATAGAACGGGATGGCCCGAATTCCAATATTCTTAAATATTACGTCCTTCTCTATGATTCCTATGTAGATTATTTTAGGATTAGCTCATATGTTTCAAAGATACAGCTTCATTACCGTTTTTTCCCTTTTGACCCCACTGTGCCTTGTGTGGCGAAAATTAAAAATAGCAAATTAAAAATGCTATATGGTACATAAATCTTTCAAAATAAAGTGTTTCCCACCGATAAGAAACAAAACAACAAGAACAAAAAGCATGCAAAACTGGGTATTGTCAAAATGTAACAAGTAGTAAGTAAAATTCCTTCCTTCCTTCCTTCCTTATGCGCAGGCAATAGCGCAAAATAAATTCCATAGTATCCAATTAACATCTGCTTTTACCTACGCCGAAAATGCATTAACCCGTCCAACAAATACTGCTCCAACCAGCACCACTACTATGCGTTATGCAAGTAATTAATGATGATGAAGCAACTGATTTCTCAAGTATCATAATAATGACGAACACAATAATGGTGCTTTTAACAAAAAACAGTACTTCTAAGTCATGGTATGAATTATCTTCAGATCACTCTAATGTATGAGTGCAACAGGAGAAAACAGTATATTCTGCTTACGACTCAAAATAAATTGTATACAAAGAAATACTGATTGCAATTGCTTCAGTGAAATTCTAGTAATATAACTCGACACATATACTCGCACAGCGCGAAATACTAATGTTAAAGCTTCTGTCAATGAAAAGCTCATAAGCGTAGCTAGTGATTAGATTCCATCCAGAACACACAAAACACATATAATATCCCTCGTCCGGTCCAGGAAAAACTAAAATCGAAACGAAAGATAAGAAAATGATGACAAACTAAAAGGTTGAAAGGGTCATAAAAGAACTTCACGCTTAGTTAACGAAGGATAAGTACTTGAAGCTCCAAAGCTATTTGATCAACCTGACCTCACATGGGCCCACAATAATAAGAAAAAGCAAGTGTTCTTGCAAATCATTGAGCTGAAACCTTCATAAGCCCAATGGAGAGAGGGAAACAAAGTTTTACAAGCACGTCATACAGCATTTATGATACACAAATCAAAAAAAAAAAAAATTCATAAATGAAATGAAAGTAGACATACGAGATACTAAGCAGATAGTAATGATGTCTATGTTCAAATTACTGTTCAAGTCTTAAAAGAATTGCTTATAAGGAAAATAGCTTATACCAAGAAAATAACAAATTTGTTTGCTAACAATTCTAAAGATTTTTTATTGTTTTCTTTTTTTTTTAACGAAATATTATTTATTTACAAGCCCGACACCAATGAAGTACTTAACAAAAATGATATATTAGTAACTTTGCTCCTTAAAACCAATTTGGAAACACTTTGTGAAGAGCACCTCTAATTCCAGGGAACCAATAGTTACCCTTACTTTTCTTTGTGGTTGTAGTGATTTCAGGATTTTTAGTAGTAATAATTGGTTCGTCAGTGGGCTGTTGTGGCTGCGCACCCTCTGTTACATAATTTTCCTTTGTAGTAATTGTGACATCGGCCTTGTGGGTTGTTATAATTGGCTCTGATGATTCGACGTCCTTTGTTACATCATATTTCTTTGTAGCTGTAGAGACATCGGGCTTTTCAGTAGTGACATTCGGCTCATTACTTGGCTTCGATGGTTCAGGAGCCTCTGTTACTTCAGTTGCCTTTGTAGTAGTAGTTACTTCAGGTTTTTCTGTTGTTACAAATGGTTCATCAGTGCGCTCTGATGGCTCAGGGGCCTCTGTTATGTCACCTTTTTTCGTTGTTGTGGTGACTTCTGGCTTTTGGGTTGTTGCGTTTGGCTCATCAGTTGGCTCTGATGGCTCAGGAGCCTCTGTTATATCACCTTTTTTCGTTGTTGTGGTGACCTCGGGATTTTGGGTGGTTACGATTGGCTCATCAGTTGGCTGTGATGGCCCAGGGGCCTCTGTTATATCACTTTTTTTCGTTGTTGTAGTGACTTCGGGCTTCTTGGTTGTTCCGATTGGCTCATCAGTTGGCTCTGATGGCTCAGGGGCCTCTGTTATATCACTTTTTTTCGTTGTTGTGGTGACCTCGGGCTCTTGGGTTGTTACGATTGGCTCATCAGTTGGCTCTGGTGGCTCAGGTGCCTCTGTTGTATCACTTTTTTTCGTTGTTGTGGTGACTTCGGGCTTCTGGGTTGTTACAATTGGCTCATCAGTTGGCTCTGATGGCTCAGGGGCCTCTGTTATATCAGTTTTCTTTGTGGTTGTAGTGACATCTGGCTTCTGGGTTGTTACGTTTGGCTCATCAGTTGGCTCGGATGGCTCAGGGGCCTCTGTTATATTACTTTTTTTCGTTGTTGTGGGGACTTCTGGCTTTTGGGTTGTTACGCTTGGCTCATCAGTTGGCTCCGATGGCTCAGGGGCCTCTGTTATGTCAATTTTTTTCGTTGTTGTGGTGACTTCGGGCTTCTCAGTTGTTTCGATTGGCTCATCAGTTGGCTCCGATGGTTCAGGGGCCTCTGTTATATCACCTTTTTTCGTTGTTGTGGTAACATCGGGCTCTTGGGTTGTTACGGTTGGCTCATCAGTTGGCTCTGATAGCTCAGGGGCCTCTGTTATATAACTTTTTTTCGTTGTTGTGGTGACTTCAGGCTCTTGCGTTGTTAGGATTGGCTCATCAGTTGGCTCTGATGGCTCAGGAGCCTTTGTTATATCACCTTTTTTCGTTGTTGTGGTGACTTCGGGCTTCTGGGTTGTTACGATTGGCTTATCCGTTGGTTCTGATGGCTCAGGGGCCTCTGTTATATCACTTTTTTTCGTTGTTGTGGTGACTTCGGGCTCTTGGGTTGTTACGATTGGCTCATCAGTTGGCTCAGGGGCCTCTGTTCTATCACCTTTTTTCGTTGTTGTGGTGACTTCGGGCTCTTGGGTTGTTACAATTGGCTTATCAGTAGGTTCTGATGGCTCAGGGGCCTCTGTTACATCAGTTTTCTTTGTGGTTGTACTGACATCTGGCTTTTCGGTTGTTACGATTGGCTCATCAGTTGGCTTCGATGGCTCAGGGGCCTCTGTTATATCACTTTTTTTTGTTGTTGGCTCTGATGGCTCAGGGGCCTCTGTTATATCACCTTTTTTCGTTGTTTTAGTGACTTCGGGCTCTTGGGTTGTTACGATTGGCTCATCCGTTGGTTCTGATGGCTCAGGGGCCTCTGTTATATCACTTTTTTTCGTTGTTGTGGTGCCTTCAGGCTCTTGGGTTGTTACGATTGGCTCATCAGTTGGCTTCGATGGCTCAGGGGCCTCTGTTATATCACTTTTTTTCGTTGTTGTGGTGACTTCGGGCTCTTGCGTTGTTACGATTGGCTCATCAATTGGCTCAGGGGCCTCTGTTCTATCACCTTTTTTCGTTGTTGTGGTGACTTCGGGCTCTTGGGTTGTTACAATTGGCTCATCGGTAGGTTCTGATGGCTCAGGGGCCTCTGTTACATCAGTTTTCTTTGTGGTTGTACTGACATCTGGCTTTTCGGTTGTTACGATTGGCTCATCAGTTGGCTTCGATGGCTCAGGGGCCTCTGTTATATCACTTTTTTTCGTTGTTGTGGTGACATCTGGCTTCTGGGTTGTTACACTGGGCTCATCAGTTGGCTCCGATGGCTCAGGGGCCTCTGTTATATCACCTTTTTTCGTTGTTGTGGTGACTTCGGGCTTTTGGGTTGTTACACTGGGCTCATCAGTTGGCTCCGATGGCTCAGGGGCATCTGTTACATCAGTTTTCTTTGTGGTTGTGGTGACATCTGGCTTCTGGGTTGTTACACTGGGCTCATCAGTTGGCTCCGATGGCTCAGGGGCCTCTGTTATATCACCTTTTTTCGTTGTTGTGGTGACTTCGGGCTTTTGGGTTGTTACACTGGGCTCATCAGTTGGCTCCGATGGCTCAGGGGCATCTGTTACATCAGTTTTCTTTGTGGTTGTGGTGACATCTGGCTTCTGGGTTGTTACACTGGGCTCATCAGTTGGCTCCGATGGCTCAGGGGCCTCTGTTATATCACCTTTTTTCGTTGTTGTGGTGACTTCGGGCTTTTGGGTTGTTACACTGGGCTCATCAGTTGGCTCCGATGGCTCAGGGGAATCTGTTACATCAGTTTTCTTTGTGGTTGTGGTGACATCTGGCTTCTGGGTTGTTACACTGGGCTCATCAGTTGGCTTCGATGGCTCAGGGGCCTCTGTTATATCACCTTTTTTCGTTGTTGTGGTGACTTCGGGCTTTTGGGTTGTTACACTGGGCTCATCAGTTGGCTCCGATGGCTCAGGGGCATCTGTTACATCAGTTTTCTTTGTGGTTGTGGTGACATCTGGCTTCTGGGTTGTTACACTGGGCTCATCAGTTGGCTCCGATGGCTCAGGGGCCTCTGTTATATCACCTTTTTTCGTTGTTGTGGGGACTTCGGGCTTTTGGGTTGTTACACTGGGCTCATCTGTTGGCTCCGATGGCTCAGGTGTCTCTGTTATATCACTTTGTTTCGTTGTTGTCGTGACTTCTGGCTTTTGGGTAGTTACAATTGGCTCATCAGTCGGCTCTGATGGCTCAGGGGCGTCTGTTATATCACCTTTTTTCGTTGTTGTGGTGACTTCGGGCTTCTGGGTTGTTGCAATTGGCTCATCAGTTGGTTCTGATGGCTCAGGGGCCTCTGTTATATCACTTTTTTTCGTTGTTTTGGTGCCTTCAGGCTCTGGTGTTGTTACGATTGGCTCATTAGTTGGCTTCGATGGCTCAGGGGCCTCTGTTATATCACCTTTTTTCGTTGTTGTGGTGGCTTCGGGCTTCTGGGTTGTTACAATTGGCTCATCAGTTGGCTCCGATGGCTCAGGGGCATCTGTTACAGCAGTTTTCTTTGTGGTTGTGGTGACATCTGGCTTCTGGGTTGTTACGATTGGCTCACCAGTTGGCTCCGATGGCTCAGGGGCCTCTGTTATATCACCTTTTTTCGTTGTTGTGGTGACTTCTGGCTTTTGGGTTGTTACAATTGGCTCATCAGTTGGCTCCGATGGCTCAGGGGCATCTGTTACAGGAGTTTTCTTTGTGGTTGTGGTGACATCTGGCTTTTCGGTTGTTACGATTGGCTCATCAGTTGGCTTCGATGGCTCAGGGGCCTCTGTTATATCACTTTTTTTTGTTGTTGGCTCTGATGGCTCAGGGGCCTCTGTTATATCACCTTTTTTCGTTGTTTTAGTGACTTCGGGCTCTTGGGTTGTTACGATTGGCTCATCCGTTGGTTCTGATGGCTCAGGGGCCTCTGTTATATCACTTTTTTTCGTTGTTGTGGTGCCTTCAGGCTCTTGGGTTGTTACGATTGGCTCATCAGTTGGCTTCGATGGCTCAGGGGCCTCTGTTATATCACTTTTTTTCGTTGTTGTGGTGACTTCGGGCTCTTGCGTTGTTACGATTGGCTCATCAGTTGGCTCAGGGGCCTCTGTTCTATCACCTTTTATCGTTGTTGTGGTGACTTCGGGCTCTTGGGTTGTTACAATTGGCTCCTCCGTTGGTTCTGATGGCTCAGGAGCATCTGTCACATCAGTTTTCTTTGTGGTTGTAGTGACATCTGGCTTTTGGGTTGTTACACTGGGCTCATCAGTTGGCTCTGATGGCTCAGGGGCGTCTGTTATACCACCTTTTTTCGTTGTTGTGGTGACTTCGGGCTTCTGGGTTGTTACAATTGGCTCCTCCGTTGGTTCTGATGGCTCAGGGGCATCTGTCACATCAGTTTTCTTTGTGGTTGTAGTGACATCTGGCTTCTGGGTTGTTACGCTTGGCTCATCAGTTGGCTCTGATGGTTCAGGGGCCTCTGTTACATCATTTTTTTTTGTAGTTGTAGTGACATCGGGCTTTTTAGTAGTTATGTTTGGCTCATCAGTTGGCTCCGATGGCTCAGGGGCCTCTGTTATATCACCTTTTTTCGTTGTTGTGGTGACTTCGGGCTTTTGGGTTGTTACACTGGGCTCATCAGTTGGCTCCGATGGCTCAGGTACCTCTGTTATATCACTTTTTTTCGTTGTTGTCGTGACTTCTGGCTTTTGGGTAGTTACGATTGGCTCATCAGTTGGCTCTGATGGCTCAGGGGCGTCTGTTATATCACCTTTTTTCGTTGTTGTGGTGACTTCGGGCTTCTGGGTTGTTACAATTGGCTCATCAGTTGGCTGCGATGGCTCAGGGGCCTCTGTTATATCACCTTTTTTCGTTGTTGTGGTGACATCTGGCTTCTGGGTTGTTACGATTGGCTTATCAGTTGGCTCCGATGGCTCAGGGGCGTCTGTTATACCACCTTTTTTCGTTGTTGTGGTGACTTCGGGCTTCTGGGTTGTTACAATTGGCTCCTCCGTTGGTTCTGATGGCTCAGGGGCATCTGTCACATCAGTTTTCTTTGTGGTTGTAGTGACATCTGGCTTCTGGGTTGTTACGCTTGGCTCATCAGTTGGCTCTGATGGTTCAGGGGCCTCTGTTACATCATTTTTTTTTGTAGTTGTAGTGACATCGGGCTTTTTAGTAGTTATGTTTGGCTCATCAGTTGGCTCCGATGGCTCAGGGGCCTCTGTTATATCACCTTTTTTCGTTGTTGTGGTGACTTCGGGCTTTTGGGTTGTTACACTGGGCTCATCAGTTGGCTCCGATGGCTCAGGTTTCTCTGTTATATCACTTTTTTTCGTTGTTGTCGTGACTTCTGGCTTTTGGGTAGTTACGATTGGCTCATCAGTTGGCTCTGATGGCTCAGGGGCGTCTGTTATATCACCTTTTTTCGTTGTTGTGGTGACTTCGGGCTTCTGGGTTGTTACAATTGGCTCATCTGTTGGTTCTGATGGCTCAGGGGCATCTGTCACATCAGTTTTCTTTGTGGTTGTAGTGACATCTGGCTTCTGGGTTGTTACGCTTGGCTCATCAGTTGGCTCTGATGGTTCAGGGGCCTCTGTTACATCATTTTTCTTTGTAGTTGTAGTGACATCGGGCTTTTTAGTAGTTATGTTTGGCTCATCAGTTGGCTCCGATGGTTTTGGAGACTCTGTTACCTCATTTACCTTTGTAGTTGTAGTGATTTCGGGCTTCTTGGTAGTTACAACTGGTGCTTCAGTGGGTTCAGGGGTATCAAAAATCAATTCAATAAGATCCCAGTCACCAGTATTAAAACAGTGATCTAATTCATGAACAGCAGCTTTGGTTTGAACGCTGGTTAACCATGTGTATGTGTTGATACATTCACTACAGGTAGCTTCAATATTTTGCGTGTTATTAATGTAATCACTCTGCAGTCTATTCGCTTCATAATTCATACTGTTTAAAGATGCAGATGATTTCGAAGTCTGAAAAAATGAAGTGGAAAAATTTTAATTG
Organism: Sturmia bella; assembly: GCA_963662145.1. NCBI lineage: Eukaryota > Metazoa > Arthropoda > Insecta > Diptera > Tachinidae > Sturmia > Sturmia bella. Next base: position 71,450,147 of record OY759168.1, read on the forward strand.
ACATGACCAAGAATATTAGGACATATTTTTAATACCTGATAGGAAAAACATTCGTAAAATGTTTCGCCATAAGTGTTATTGCATGCAATAACATCTTGACAAGAATCACCAGCACCTTTAGCAAGTTGCTGGTGATTTTTCATAGACTCCTCTTCCAGTTTCCGCTTTGCTTCAGCCTCAGCTGTTTGACAACCACCAACATAATGTTTATAGTTAATTGTACAATTGTGGATATAATGGGAATATTCAACTGGGCACATTGTCTGAGAACGTATCATTTTTCTAAGAGTGTTTGCATCATAACTTTCGACGTCTTCCGCAACACTAAAGGACAAAATGCTGACAAACAGTAGCATTGCACTTTGCCTGAACAACATTTTTATTATTTAATTTTTTTTTCGTATGTCTGATTCCCAAATACCATGAACGGACTACAAATTTATTTAAAAAATTTCGTGTCTTTTATACTTCTCTCACAGCGAAATTTGCAATGCAAATGGTATATGATGTTATAAAATGAAATCTTATGCAAAGTAATAATGTTAGAGCACTTCATCAGATTGTACTTTTTTTCAAGTACTCTGCATATGGCAAGTTTTGCGTAGTTGCCAAAATGAACTATTTTCATACCTGCACTTTCTTGTCGTTGTCAATACATATGCACGAAAAAAAGCTCAGTTCGAGTTTTTAGAATTTGTCTGTAGGAGCTGTTTAATTATTTTACTTACTTTCGCTTAATAACAAAAACATTAAAGAAGTTTTTTTTCATTTTCGGTTTGTCATTTAAATTAAGTGGATTGATATGGAATATCAAACATGAATGTGTTAAATTTAAATTAATTAATTCATTATTAAAGTAAGGTTGCGTACGCCTTTAGGTTTAGATAGTTCACGAAAGACCAAGAGTGCAATTGAATTGTTAATTTCAGAATCCAGCAGAATTCACTTTCCTAAATAATTGTTAGGGTAAAAGCCGCCATGTGACTTAACCTATCGAATAAAAATAAAAAACAAACCATTACCTGTGATCCCGTACGCAATATTGGGATCCCGCGGGATCGTAATTTGCATGAATACTGTTGCCATACACAAAGTTCTTGCAAGTGAGCAACCTTTTGAAAGATAAATATTCTTGTTCTTCCTGCACTTTTTTTTTTGTTTTTTTTTTTCTATTTTTGACAAGTAGTTGAACAAACAGCTGTTGCACAAAGTGGGCAATGACAAACAAAAAAGTTGAACTGAACCTACCAAAATAACGACAATTTTGCATTTTTTTCAATAAGTATATCAAACAAAAGTACCTTCAAGACATATAATTTTTCTAAAATATAGCTTTCAACTTTCATCATAGCATCAAAATATAATATAAAACTTACAGGAATTTTTTCATTTATAAAAATTATGGTGTTCACAATAAAACTATAAAATTTGCAGTGCTTCTTATGGTTTAACCGTTTCATTTTTGTACAAATCTTTTATAAATCTCAAAACTAAGTTTGGCAGCTTAAAAATTCAGATAGTACTATCACTAGCTCTCGAAATTGCATATTTCAGAGTCACCTAGAGTGCATTTGTATGTACAATACAAGAAAGGAAAAAACAACTTTCAAGAAAATGAAATTCATGATAAAGTAGACTAATTTTGAAGGAACATCTCTTCATAATCATTAATCTTAAACAAAATCATCCATAGAAATACATACATTTTATTTGCCTAATAATAATGAATAATAAAAAGATCTGTCATAAGAATAGCTCATAAAGCCAGCTGCCTGCCCGTAAGGCTAGCGTTATTCATTTAATATAATTTTTATTTCTGTGTTGCATCCAAGAAACATTTAAGGTATCGCTTAGTTCGTGTATAACCGCTTTATAGATAATAATTTTGGCAGGTACAGAGATGCTTATCATATTTATTTATATGAATGTGTATTTTTCAATTAGTTTTCTTGATATTTGCCACATGTTTGTTATCCAGATGCATTAAATATATTATTAGTTAATGCAGCAAAAAAAATTAAGAAAGATATACATATGGTATTTTATTATTATGATATATATATATATATATATATATATATATATATATATATATATATATATATATATATATATATATATATATATATATATATATATATATGTATATATATATGTATGTATGTATATATACATATACACAATATAATAATATTTCTTGTTCAGCTGTGTATATGCCGTCGACATTTAGCTGATGCTACTCAACTCATCAGTAGCATCGAAAATAATTCAAGGTTATTACTTATTTCATTATTTTCACGAAATCAATGAAAATTTCTAATTTTTAAACGAACCTGTAGTAAGGAAAACGACCTAGTAGTTTTTGCAACATATTTTACTTTTCTTTGCAGCCTTCATGTTGTATGAACCATTTAGTACCCCAATTTATGTTTTTTGAAATAAATAAAAATTTAAAAATTTTGGAATATGTAAAAATAAATTTAATCATTTGATATAAGTGTAAAATGCACAATTTTAGGTCAGATTGTGAAAAAATTAATAGGAATTAAAAGGTTATGCTAAGACTTGATATGAATTTTGCTTGGCTCTATTAGCGGCATATAATCAAATTCGTTTTTGGAGAGTATCTTTTTTTTTTGTTCAGCTTTAGTTTAATTCAATCCAGTACAGTAGTTGTTGAAAAATTGAAGCTCCAACTTGAACTTTTTATTTTTGTTTCCTAATTTTGCATAGAAACTTAAATGTTTTCAATAAATAGACTCCAATACAAATTGACCAATTTCAATACCTAAGCTATTTCCGGGGAATATAGCCTTTATCGTATATCACCACTCATTTTAAACTGCGTAAGACGGAGAAAGTGCAAACAGTATTGTTTATTGTTTTCCCGAACTTTCAATTCAATTGGTCTATTGCTGTATGAAAAATATACATACAAACTGAATGAAAAATATACATATACATTAAACTCCCATGTTTTTAAAAAGCTTAATTAAATTCGTGCCTGATAGTTAAAGCTGTAAAAAATTTTCGAAACAGGAGAAAATAAATTGAATATAAAAGCTTCAAACACCTACAAACAACGAATCTAGTGCTGAAGAGCACAAATCTTCAAAGAGTTCCAAAATGTAAAAATACTACAGCTTAAAAAGTTAGAAAACTGACACAAAACCATTAACTTTCAAGGATATAATTTGGAAAAACCTGCAAAACCGCTCAAAATTCCCAAAAAGTTTAAAGACTCAAAAGATAATATTTCATCACTTTTAATAAAAGAAAGTGAAGCAGGTGCAAAAAGCACACGAAACAGGAAATTGCAAAAAAAAATACCCTCAACTTGCAACATTAAAAAAAAGTAATGCAATTGCAAACCGCACGTAGGAGGCAGAAATGCGAAGTCCCGCAATAATCTTGCGATACGACGATTGGCACAAAAACCCTCTAAGATTGCAAAAACACAAGGGATTCTACAAATATTATAAAAGCTTTAAAACATCTACGCAGAATATAACAAAAATTCTTTTGGAAAATTACGTGATCTTGTGCCTGTTGTGGTTTTTGCAACTATTTAACTTTTTTTTTTTTAATTTAGTTTATGTCTATATAGAGTCGCAGTTTTTAGGTTTTTGCCTACTGTTGTGCTTTGAGCGAAATTGTCAGCTGAGTTTTGGACGGACAATGTATATACATATATAATTAAAATGATAAGAATAAAATAATAATAAAACTGATAAGCATCTAATATCTATGGATTATTTTTTTGTATGCTACAATCTGAAATGCAGCGAGCGGGTGATAATTAAAATCTTAGTTGCAATCCAGCTACAAAAACAACATTAAAGTTGATTAAAACAAGTAAGAGTGCTATATTCGGCTGGGCCGAATCTTAAATACCCTTCACAATGGTACATACATTCTGATTGGTTTTTGGTGCGATAAGTTGTTTTATTTGGCTTTTAAATGGACCGATTTTTTCTGAATTTCAATATCAGATCCACTACCGGGATTTAACACAGGCTGCAAAACTTTTATTAAAATAATTCTTAATATGCTCAAGTTCAACCACTAGGTGACACCAATTCTTTTTAATATCAATGAAATAAAGAAAAGCAAAATGTATTTCTTAATTATTTATCAGTTAACTTTATAGTAAAATTTATTTAACAAAAAATTGCATATAATTGCATTATTTTTGAATTATAATGTTAAACATTGCCATTAAGTGTGATTTGCTTTTCAATTTACTTACGTATGTGGGTACATGCATACGTATGTATGTATGTACATACCTATAATAGAAAACTCTAAAATAAATTTTTTGTTATTGAATATTTTCAGTGTGTTCCATAAAACAATGATTATATACATACATATATACATACATACATATTTACATTGCTTGCTTTTACAAAATTATTTTTTTCTTGTGCACGTTGTTGATGATCTATTGCGTATCATCATACACATGTGTGTGTGTATGTACATATGTAAGTACGTAGGGAAACCCAAAATGATTTTTTGTGTGAATGAATTTGAAGACGCAATTGTTCAAAAGAATTTCATTGCGTACCCTTTTTTCAACAATTCTTTATATCACTTTCATTTTCAAGCTCGTGTATACATATGTATGTACATACATACACATTTTTACACCAAAGCAAAAAAATTGTTTATGCTAACATACTTGCATGCAT